>JAHKKF010532554.1:0-11683 GCA_019740295.1 Labeo calbasu
TGTCACTCTTTTCATAGCTTTGGCTGGCTCTATTCTTACCAAAATGATAGTACAATTATAGTAATAATTATAGACATTTCGCTAGATGTAAACATACTGGTCCCGATACACTTCCTGTTTCTTTTTTTTTTACTTTACACAAACATCACAAAAAAAAAAAATACAACCAACATAACATCTGACTGGATGAAAATGTTACATTAGCACCTTTAAGTGTCATGCTGGTACTGAGGGGTAGAGACAAAGGTAACATTTAACAAGTTTATTTACACAGGAGTGCAGTGCGAAGAAATACAGGTAAGTAGCAACGTCTTTTTGAGCTGGTGAAAATCACCATCGATCCAAACAATTCAGGTGGGTACACAAACAGCGGTAGAACATACTACACAATCCGTTCAGTCACTTCCCTTAAGGTGCTTGTTTTCCTTTCCTCACAGATCCGTAAAAGACAGAGTCCTCCAGAAAGTCCATATGAAGATATCCTCAGATAGAGAAGCGAAAGTCCACGAGTAGAGCGACAAGCAACGCTGATACCAGCCGGTGAGTATAGCAAACAGGTAAGTATTTATACTCTGGGGTTGATTGGGTGAACAGGTGCACGTAATTAATCATCAGGTGATCATTAACGCGTGCTCTGGCTCAGGGACCACGTGGATGACATGACATTAAGATGTATTTGTATATGTGAATTAAAAAAAAAATAAAAAACAAAAAAAACAGGAAGCGCTTCTGGACCAGTGTTGTTTACATCTAGCGAAATGGTCTGCAGTACAACTTAACATTTCAAAGTGAGTAAACTTTTTTGAGTTGACTGAACTTGAAATTTTAAGGCAGCAGGGTAACTAATTATTTTAAGTTGACTCATCAAATTGTTTTTTATTTTTTTTTTACTGTGTAGTAGCATATTAAATTTTGGGGTGGCATCTGGGGTGACCAATCAGATGTCCCCTCTGTCTCTGCCACTGTTTTTCTAGAGTGCATGTGTCGACCGCCCATGTTCACGCACAGCATCAAATGGAGTATACTTTGATGCGTTTGAAACAGAAACAACCTGACAGACTGAAAAAAAAAAACCATCTTATTATTCACGTCTTTATCTTCATAAAGAGAAGTGAGAAGAATGACAGAAACACTTGCACTGTTAATCAGCTCTTCTTTTCTTTGCGACTGACTTTTTACAAATTTACAGTACAGGGAATTTACAGTTAAGACCCAAGGACTAGATATGATAAACAGACAAGACCAGTCAGAGATGCAATCAATTGAAGATAAATTTATTGAAGAAAATAGTTTGCAGTTTCATCAGCAGAAGTCAGCTTCAGCACTCACTCTGTGTATCTCAATACGGTCACTACATCATACTTGGGTAAAAAGGATTCTGATACAATTGAAGAAACACATGCAAAAATCTTAACAGATGTACATGAAGCCTAAAACTTATCTCCGAAGGGTGTTTAGGTGACGCGATTAGAAGTCACACACAACCTCTCGCTCTCTACATCTGCCACCCAATGCATCCGGGAGGTGTCCAGATGACCATTCCACCCTGTGTGCCATTATGAATCTTCCCTGGAGACTAGTACTGCACAGACAGATACCAACACCTACATAAAGAAACACTTACCTCCCTCAAGGTTAAATAGCTATTATGCTTATCAAATACTGTGCCCAAAACATACAGAAACACAGAGTGCAGCTTCTCAGAGAGAGGAGAGAAGCTCAGACTTTTAACATACAGACATAGAAAGTAATATAAACATTCTGGGTATAAGGTGGTCCCATCGCAGAGAGGCCCTGATGACCTCTGTGACCTAGGCGGTCACAGTGAACCTGACAGGAGTAAATAGAGGTTTAGCATATGGAGAGAATTCTCACAGAGAGGAGGAGAGAGGAAGGAGAGAGGATGTTCCAATAACAGAATACATCTTGATGTCTACCACACTTTTTTCTTTATTTTGTAAAAGCTTTACAGTTTCCTTTTTTTTTCTTTTCTTTCCCTTTTTTGCCAAAGCTTTACAGTGATGAATGATATCTTGCTTGTATGAGCAACCAGCACTGGTATGACTAAATTAGGAGTACCAGTTGGGAAAAAATGCAGTGATCGCACTGGCGCCTCACGCACACACACAACATTTTTGCTACCTTGATATTGCAGCCTGTTCATTATCAAAATAAAATAATTTTTTAAAAAAAACATATAAAAGTTACAGTGTTTAATTTAAATAGTCAGTTGTTCCATTCAGCGTGACCAGCACCTCAATGTGCTGTTATAGTCTTTGTGAAGGATAATGTTGTGGATCATTTGGTGTGGAGAGAAGGGAATAAAATAAAAGCCTAGTTGTGTTTATAATGTTTGTAAACATTTTGATTTAGGCTACCAGTATTTTAGCCTACATCAGCTATTTCTGAATGTGCTAATGAAATGCGACTTATGTTTTTCAAAACGATTATTTTTTACAAGTAGCCTGTTTTTAACTATATGGCAAACATTTGAAATATCTTGGAAAAAAAAATACTTTAATGTATTTTAAAGCTTTTAAAGTTTTTTCTTTCGTTTAAAAATTTGGCCAAAAGCTAGAAAAGATGATGCTGTATTGGCTATGATTAAGGGCAAGATAGGTTGGCAGATCAAGACTCTCTTCTGTTTTTTTTTTTCCTTTCTTTTTGATTAGCCTGAAGAAAACACTAAACGGTAGCCTAATAATACAGAGAAACGCATGAACAGAAAATACAGATTCTGCTCGGAGTGAACCGTTTTTTGTTTTTTTTTTGGTTTAAGCCCTGCTTAAAGCATACAGAGCCCCGCACATGACATGCAGGACCAAAAAATTAAATCGTCTGCACGAATTCGTGTTCTCATTTTACTAAATTGTGCGGATGAATATTCGTTTACTCATTTTACTAAGTCTTGGACACGACATTACTAAATCGTAACCAGGATTTAGTCGGATCAAATCAACGAATTTTTAAAACGAGGGAGCGAATAATACTGTGCGCACGATTTACAGTTTTTTTTCTGTCATGTGTGGGGCTCCGTAAGCCACTTTAAGTGTAAAAATATCCCCTTTCATTACGGCGCGGTTGTCTTAGAAGTAGTGTTTATGACAAGTGAAATTTGAGAAAAATTTATTTTCCCCGGTTGTTATTTTAGAACATTAATCCCGCTCCACTGCACTACCTTTGCGCTCACGTCTCGCGTTTTTTGCAGTGTCTCGAAGCACTGCCTTTTAAAATGTCCTGCAATGGGGCCCCCCAAGAGGTCGGGGCCCCCACGCGCTGCGGGGGTGTCCCGTACGCCACTGAATTGTCTACTACTAGTATATGATAACCCATAACTTTATTCAATCTACTAAAATATAGGATGTTAAATACTGATTAATAACTTGATTAATAACCACTCAAAGTGGATATATAGAATGTATATATCTACGCCTTGATGAATCCAGGATTCCACTCCTTCAAAAGACCCTCATTCATCTATAAACGCATGGATGCTGAACTTTATAGGGCTTTATAATTAAAACTTTTGTGGGGAATTAAAATGTGAACTTGATCTGTGTTATGAAGTCAGACGCACATAACCATTGATTTCCCTGATCAAGTGTGTGATTGTGTCACCACTGATGGGAATAACACTTCCTTCCTCACCTTTTTGGAATTATAGCGCTCTCATGCTCATTTGCCCTGTTAGGAAATCTGGAATACGTCATTTTTTGTCCAGCTTTATTTTTTTCTACAATGTACAATTGTTTTAAGAAATACAGTAATTTGAACACTTATTACCATTATTTCCACTATTATTTTGCACTATTGTATTACATGTTTTATTGTTGCATTACAGCTAAATTGATTCAGAAGATTTCCATAAACAATCAAGGCCATTAAAGAATATGTAAACATTTCCTTATGAACAAGAGAGTTGAAGAAGAAAGCATACATTGATTTAGTTTGTCTAGTGTCTTGTGTGTCTGATCCTTGTCTCACTGAATCACAAACATATTCTGTTTTATTAGTTTCTCTGTACTTCTGATTGCAAGTTGAACTGGCGCTTTTACTACTTTAACTCGGGATAGAGCTATTAGGATTTTACCAGTCATGATCAAATGCTCATCTACACATCAAGACTCTTCCGCTAAGTGCTAACTGCTACTAACTGCTTCCTCATCCAGTTTCTTCTTATGAATCTTTTGAATACATTAAAAAATGCCACACATCACTGGTGAAATGAAGTCCCTTCATTTTCTTACACCTCTGAGCAGATCTTTGAATTGTGGGAAACTGGAAGACATGTTGTACAGACAGAAGAATTAATTTCATATGAGGGATTGAAGACTTGGATCACCATTCTGTAGAAACTGCTCAACTGTTTTATATTCCTCCTTTAGTTGATCTTTGTATATCATGGTCTTCACTTTTAAGCTGTATTTTTCTCATAGAAATGTAAAGTTCAACTCTAGTTGTTTCACATGTTCAACTCCCTTCAGCACACCTGCAGAAACTACAGTATTAAAATCCATAAGAGTTTCTCTCAAGGGTCAGTCCATAACAAGTAGTCCACTTATTGTAAAATTAGTTGCTCGAAAGATTATGTGCTCTGAAGACCAGTTTTTGATTCAAGGAGCTACAACCATCTTGAGCCAAGATACAATGTCCACGTAACCAAAGTTTGTGCTGCAGCATGATTAGGATTGTTTTCCGAAATGTCTTTTCTCCAAAGGATTTTTTTTTTTTTCTGTGTCTGTCACCTGACAGATTTAGTGTTTCTTGTCACTTGCACCTTTGGCTTGATGATTTGAGTTTTAAAAGACACTTAATATTCTGCAACATCATTGATTTGACTGGAGTGACACTGTCAGATGAGAACAAAACTTGAATTGAATGGACTACTTGCACAACAACTTCTGCATTCTACTTATTAGTTCTCTCACACCTCGTGACTTTCCATCAGCGTGTTAGTGCACCTACATGCAGACAGATTTTAGTGAGAATGCAGATTACGGTTTAGGGCTGTTTTTTTTTTTTTTTTTTTTTTTTAACAATTAATCATATTCTCTGCATTAATATAAATTATCTTCAACCTGCTGAAATGTTCTCATTTCCCTTCCAAATGTGCATTCTAAATAATATATTCCCCCACTAAGCACTTGTCTTCTCATTAACAGTATTCTTCTCTAACTGATTATATTTCGTAGCTGATGAATTTACAGTTTAACTGATTAACACCCTTGTGAAAATAACTATGGTTTTACTTTGGTATTATCATTTGTATAACAACAATTTTACTTCAAACACCATGGTTAAACTAAGGTTAGTAAAGCAAAACTCAGTATTGCAGTATTGCTTGACTCTTACTCCAGATCGACCTATATTGGATTAAACGTTAAAGTTTTGTTGAGTTATCATCAGAATATGTCTTCTCCTGTCTCTGAAAATGTCTGGATTTTGAAATCATCCCACAAGCTCTCATTTTAATAGGCGTTTGAGTCAACTAGATGATTACAACACACTGAAAATATACATAACCGGAAATAACTAAGCAATATTATTTAAAAAGTGCGTCACGAGGCTCAATGCAAGTAGTCCATTGAGATAATTAATGGCTTGTGTCTGATTATTGTGTTTTGTTTGTTTGTTTGTTTGTTTTTATTACTGAATCACACACATTCTCTCTCTGAATGCAAGTATAACTGTCCTTAAAAAACCGGTTGCTTTGTGCTCAGCTTCTTTTGTAGTGCTAGCTCCCTCCAGGAGGTGCAGATTTTTATCAGAAAATGTTTGCTCTGCTTCCTGTCGTGACTTCTCAACTAAATGCCAGTATGTTTTCTTCCATTCTGCTTTAGTGAACCGTTTGTCCTGCTGTTTTAATAACTTTAATTTCTCATCCAGGTTCTGTTTTAGAATCTCCTGAATGCATTTCTCTGTTTCATCAAACATGTCATTGGTGAAGTGTGTCCCTCCATTTTCTTCCATCATCATCTCTATTTTACTGATCAGATCTTTGAACTGTGGGAAACTGGCAGACTCATTGTCCAGAAAGAAGAATCGGTTTCCACAGCTCTGTACAAGCTCTTTAAGAGCTGGATCAGCTTTGTGCAGATACTGCTCAGTGGTCATCTTTTTCTTCTCTAATTGATCTTTGTAAGTGAAGAGGATCATGGTGTATTTTAGTATCTGTTCTCCAAACACTTCTTTGAGATATTGCACTGTATTTTTCTCCTCTTCAGTGAATCGACCCACTCTAATGATGATGATAAAAACATGTGGTCCAGGAGAGGCGAATGTGACACATTTCACTATTTCTCTTTGAAGCTCTTCTTTACTGAGTTCAGTATCATAAAGTCCAGGAGTGTCAATCACTAATACTTCTTTACCAAACCTCAGTGTAGTTTCTGACTGACACTGTTTGGTCTCAGAGGTTGAAGTGGCTGAAGAATCAAACACTTGTCTTCCGATGATGGTGTTTGCAGTGGCACTTTTCCCACATCCAGTTTTTCCCAGAAGAACCAACCTGATCTGGTCTTTCCTCTCAGGAATCTGTTGAAGATCTTCTGGACTTTTTGCTGGAGACTTTCCTGAAACTACAGATCAAATCAAATCAGTAATAAAACACACTTCAGGGATTCTATCTATCTATCTATCTATCTATCTATCTATCTATCTATCTATCTATCTATCTATCTATCTATCTATCTATCTATATATCTATCTATATATATACACACACACATACACACAAACAACTTACAATTGATACGTGAACCTCTTGTGCTGCCACTCCTTTTCAGTTGTTTGATGGTAAATTTCCCTCTGTACGTCCTTGTCATTTTTTCAATTTTACACAGTAATTCTTCAACTTGACCTTTTACTTGCTTCTTGTTATTGAAACAGTGAAACTTTCCTCCACATTCCGTCACCAGTTGCTGGAGATCTGCATGATCTTTGCTTTGTAAATATTCGTCAATGGTCAGTGGTTCATCCAGATCCTCCAGTTCATCTCCACGTGTGAAAAGAACCATTATGTATTTCTGAACTTCAGGACCAAGTAAATCTTTAATGTAATCCAGGATCTCTTCTTCATTTTGCACAGGCTGCTCTAGAGGAACAGTAAGCAGGATTGCGCTGAGACCTGCTGAACATCGAGAGACCAGCTGCTCTTTCAGTTCCCCCTGCTTCTCTTCAGACAGATCTGGATCCAGTAAATCTGGAGAAGTAATCACGTGTACCCGCTTTTCTCCAATCTTTGCTTTACCCTCATAAATTTCAGTCTCATGCTTCTTAAGTTTAAACATCTTTTCTCCCAGTATGGTGTTCGCAGATGAGCTTTGCCCAGAACCATATCTGCCCACCAGAAGAATCCGGATCTCTGAATCATCGGAACTGTAGCAGATCTCTGACATCTCTGAATTAAAAGTATGGCATAAGATCAGAATCAGGTCATGTCAAGCTATTATTCGTTTCACCACCAAGAGTAAGAAAAGGAAAGAACAAAACCAAACACTCACACTAAAAGATGCTAGGTTATTTTATTTATTTATTCATTTATAAAATAATAATAATAATAATAATAATAATAATAAAAAAAAATTAAAATAGTGGGGTTAGCCTGCTGGGTCATTTTATTGGGTTATTATTATTATTTTTTTTAAATAAAGTTAGTTTTAAATAAAGTTAGTTTTGTGTAATTATAAAAGTGGACACGCGCTGAGTAGAGGCACGCCTCACCTTAGTGAGTTCATAGTGAACTTATAGTGAAAACAGCACCGGTCACTGGCGCAAGATTCATTGACAACAACCCAGCGGGCATCATTCCTCTAAATGGCAATGGGCAGGCTCTTAAACAGCTGACCATTCTAAACTGAGATTCCCCACAGCCAGGTGAAAATGTGAATCAGTTCTCCGGAGGGGATCCCAAAATAACCCATTGGGGAAAAGGGTGCCCGGATCCCCTCCGGAGCATGCCAAATCCTCCAAATCTAAAGCAGTCAGTGATATGGAATCATCAGTGACAGCATTCTCCTCTGATCCAGTCTGCCTCAGTGAGCGCAGCCTTAGCGTGGGCATGGCCCAAGTACGTTGAAATCTGAAGCTATCAGTGATAATCATTAGTGACCGCATTCTCTTTCAATCTGCATAAAAAGATCAAACAGTTTAGGAGAGTGTAGCACAGAGGACCTGTGTCGGCATGAGATCACTCAAGCCCAGTTGTTCAGCGCCACGATTTACTGTTTCATCCTCTGAGGCAGCTGGGACATGAGAAACGTGGAAACGGGAGGGGCAGGACCTCCTTCATTGAAGAAGGTGATCCGTGAGCGAAGTATTAGTTGTTATTAAATTATATTTATTTATATATATATATTGCCTTATTTTTCAGAATAACATGTTTTTCGATTAGACTATTATAAAATGTATTTTTCAGATATATATTATTATAAACAATATTTTTCAGAATACATGATTAAATTATAAGCCCTACCAAAGAAATTAAACAAACTGTATTTTGGGTAAATGTTAAAAAATCAGTTTGGCAATAACAAGTAGAGTCTGTGAGTCCATATAGAGAGATTTCTTACCTGTAGGTGTGGAAGTCGAACTTTAGTCAAAGGTCAAAGATCAATCCTTAGTGAAAATAACTCTAGAAAGATCGCAAAAATAACACTTCTTAGAAAACAACAACAGCGCAAAGCATCAATAGAGCACACTTTTTAAATAAACACGTTGAGGATATAGTCCAAAGAAACATTGAGAAAACAGCAGTAATAGCGTGTAGATTTACTTTCACTTAAAATGCTCCTCCTGCAGTCAGTTACCTGTTCTTTCTGTTACTGTTAGAGGCACCTGATTGGTGCACAGCACTTAATAAACATGATCAAACACTGACCGATGACCTGCATGAGCTAATGATTACCTGATACTGTACAGATTTATTACAGTAACAGTCGCATGAACAGACTGAAAAGCCTCTGTGAAAACATCTTGAAGGAGTTTAAGAAAGTGAGTTCACTTCAGCAGCTACATGTATGGAAGGATATTCCAGACTTTTTTCAAATTGTATTTTCAATTGCATTTTCAATATATGGATACATAAATTGTGACATAATTCAAATGCAATTGCAAATCTTGCATTACAGTTTGCGTTTTCGCTTTTGCGAACACACGGTGACCGCCGTATTTCAAATGGAAAAGCAAAGCCCATTTGCAACTGTATCCCATGTCTTAGGAGTAGGGCTGGGTATGGAAATTGATACTTTTTAGGCACAGATACCATCAAGTATTGAAAAAAGTCTTATCATTAGGTACTATATTTTGATACCTCATCAACATGTTCTATTTTTAAGAATTTTGTTAGTATTTAATTTATTCATAAATTCATAAATAAAGGTTCAAAATGCTCAAACTTCACAAGGCTTTTTTAAAAAATATGAAGAAAAAGCTATACAAAATAATAAAACCAACAATACTTTCTTCCCTCAGTAAAGCTGCACACCAACACTCAACAACAAGGTAGTTTATTCTCATTTGTTATTTGCTTTTAGTCAAGCTGATTGAAACAGGTTTAAAACGAAAACATGTTTTTCAATTAGACTATTATAATTTTTTTTTTTTCTGCTATATTTTATTATAAAATATATTTTTCAGAATACATGATTTCATTTTAAGCCCTACCAAAGGAATTAAGCAAACTATATTTTAGGTAAATGTTAAAAAATAAAATAAAATAAAAAATAAAATCAGTTCGGCAACAGCAAGTCTGTGAGTCCATATAGAGAGATTTCTTACCTGTAGGTGTGGAAGTTGAACTTTAGTCAAAGGCCGAAGATCAATCTTTAGTGAAAATGACTCTAGACAGAAAAATAATGCAAAAATGGCACTTTTTAGAAAACAACAACAGCACAAAGCATTACTAAAGCACACTTTTTAAATGAAACATGTTGAGGATTTGGTCCAACGAAACAAGAAGAAAGCAGCAGCAATAGCGTTTACATTTACTTTCACTTAAAATGCTCCTCCTGCAGTCAGGTACCTGTACTTTCTATTACTGTTAGAGGCATGATCAAACACTGACCGATGACCTGCATGAGCTAATGATTACCTGATACTGTACAGCTTTATTAGAGTAACAGTTGCATAAACAGATTGAAAAGCCTCTGTGAAAACATCTTGAAGGTGTTTAAGAAAGTGAGTTTACTTCAGCAGGTATGGAAGGATATTCCAGACTTTTTTCAAAAGAAATTGCAAATTGTATTTTCAATTGCGTTTTCAGTATATGGAAGAATGCAGTACAAGCTGAAACTGATCTTTATGCGAATATACAGACATTATAAACCATTGCAAATGTATGTAAATATTGTTTTCCTGGTGTGAATCGCATTTGTTTTCTAGAAAGTGTTTTTTCATGGACTTTTGATCTGTCATATACAGTGAAGATGACGACGGGGCCTGAACCACCGCCTGGTAAGGCTGCATCGGGGAAAGTTTAGTTTAAAGCCTAAACTTTACATGAGTGTGAATATTGGGCTTTAAGCAGTTATTTGAATGGTAGTTAACGTTTGGATAAAGCGGCACACGCAGTAAAGAGCTGCTTCATCGCTGACACAAGATTTGCCAATTTTGTTTCATACGGTGGATTGTAGGTATATCCACTCAACCCCACATTTTTCCCTGTTTTATAAAGTAGCCTTTACCGTTTCAGTGAATGGAATTAAACTGAATCCACAAATGTATTTTAATGTAAAAATTATTTTCTTGTCAATGCTGCAATCGGATTGCTTTAATAGAATTCTGTTGTATAAACCTATGCAATCACAATTTATATGAAAATAAAAACCTAACCAAAACACAATTTCAGGCATTTTTGCAAACCCGTTTGATCTATTGTGATTAATATGTGAATCTGAAATTTTGTTATTATTTGGTGGAAATTTACCATTGCACCTTTTTTCTAAACGCGGAAGTAAATAATATAAACACACTGTACTGAGGTAGTATCAGGTCTGTTGACCACATTACAGTTCCATATGACAATAATTTCACCATGTTGCTTTGAAATTAAATTTATTGTGAAAAAAAGCTTTGCAGGTAAATGGGAATTTAAAAAAAAAAAAATGATGCCTATTTTTATTTTATTTTATTTTTTTAGTCAAACAGTATAATTGAGTCTTTATACACGTAAAAATATGGTTGATTTTATAATTTAGGAAGGGAATTATAACAGAAGGGGAATTATTAAATGAACTTAGTGAGGGTGCTCTAGCCTTATTGCACATCTATTTTCACATATATTTCTGCCCCATCTATGGTATGTTAACACTGTCAATTACTACAGTATCATGTGTATGTGAAAAACAACCATTTTATACAAATTATGAATATATTAGACTCAGCTGATATCTAGTTACATTAGTAACATTGAGTTCAGTTTAATTAAGTCATTCGATCTCTTTACTCCATTTTAACACAGATTTCTGTGAAAACCAGAACCATAGCACCCAAATGAAAGTTAAAATCCATCATAGCGGCGTTTTTATCTGTTAGCTGGATACAGTAATCTCTGACCAGACAAGGAATTATCAGTAGTATTTTACTGAGACTAGGAAAGGAAAGGAAGTGACATGTGGCCAAGTATGGTGACCCATACTCAGAATTTGTGCTCTGCATTTAACCCATCCAAGTGCACACACAAATC
>JAHKKF010532559.1:0-17202 GCA_019740295.1 Labeo calbasu
GAAAAAACGTCAGATATGTGAGATGTAAAGTCAGAATTACGAAAAACGTCAGAATTGCGAGATGTAAAGTCAAAATTACGAAAATCGTCAGAATTGTAGAAAAACGTCAGAAATGTGATATAAAGTCAGAATTACGAAAAACGTCAGAATTGTGAAAAAACGTCAGAAATGTGAGATGTAAAGTCAGAATTGTGAAAAAACGTCAGAAATGTGAGATGTAAAGTCAGAATTTTGAAAAACGTCAAGAATTGCCAAAAAACCTCGGAAATGTGAGATGTAAAGGCAGAATTGCGAAACACATTAGAATTACGAAAAAACGTCAGAATTGTGGAAAAATGTCAGAAATGTGAGATGTAAAGTCAGAAAAGTCAAAAATGTAAGATATAAAGCCAAAGTTTCCCCCCAAAAACTAGAAATACGAGTTCTAAAAGTCAGAATCGCAAAAAAAACTCAAAATTGACTCAGAATTTGACCTGTCTGTCTCTCTGTCTCTGTCTCAGGTGGGTCAGTGTGTGGTGGTTTTCTCTCAGGCGCCGTCGGGTCGAGCTCCTCTCAGCCCGAGTCTGAACTCCCGCCCCTCCCCCATCAGCTCAACACCCGCCCCTCTGGGTCCGGACCCGCCCTCCCTGCGCTCTCAGTCTCCGGTGCGCAGCGGCGCGGCGGGCGTGGTGCTGGGCGCGGTCGAGGAGGCGCCCTGCGTGAACGGCCGCTGGGGGACCTTGCGTCCGAGAGCCTCGGCCCGAGCGCGGGACGGCAGCCCTTCGTCGTCGTCGCCCTCACGAGGTCCCGACAGTCCGCCGCTGCTCAACGGCTCGTCGCCCTCCCCGCGCACCAGCCCGGTCCAGGCGGCGTCTCCGCCCATGCGGCCGCACGTGGACTACAGCTGGGACGGCTCGCCCGCCGCCACCGAACCGCCCGCTTCCAACGGGCTGCACACGCCTCCGCAGGCCGGCTCGCCGCGAACCCCTCCGGGCGCCGTTTCTCCCGCCGCCCTGCGCCGCGGTCTGGAGGCCGTCAAAGCCTCTTCGTCGCTGCCGTCCTCTTCCTCGCTGTCCCAGCCGGGCCCGTCGGCATCCGGCGGCACGCCTCCCTCCTCCTCCAGTCCGCCGCAGGCCGCCGACGGACACTCCATCCCGCCCATCGCGCGCCGCCTCGGCCACCACCCGCCGCAGAGCCTGAACGTGGGCAAACCGCTGTACCAGTCGCTCAACTGCAAACCCATGCAGATGTACCTGCTGGACATTTCTCGTGCCAAGTCGGACGGCGTGGTGTCGTGGAAGGTGTACGGGAGCGGCGGCGCGCCCAGCGCCGTCACCGGGCCGCCCGAGACCAGTCTCCACACGGTGGTTCAGGGCCGCGGCGAGCTCATCATCTTCGGCGGCCTCATGGACAAAAAGCAGAACGTGAAATATTACCCCAAAACCAACGCCTTGTACTTCGTCCGCGCCAAGAGGTAATGGAGGAACGCCGAGACGGACGGGAACGACTGCTGCCCTTACACTAATTTACCTTAAAATACAGCTCGACACATATAAAGGACACTCAAACATAGTTGTTGTTTCAATTTCTGAGTGAGCGAATGATGTTTTTGCTATGTGCTCTGCGAGTGTGAGTGAGTGAGAGAGACAGAGAGAGAGAGAGAGAGAGAGAGAAACTCTAGAAGGGAATGTTTTATTGTTTCTGTCGCATTTCACCCTCAGAAACGCTGATCTGACTGAAGGAAACAGACGATTGTAGGAGGAACAGATGAAATGGACCTTTTTTACCGCTCTTTCGGCCTGCATTGTTTACATTAAACGTGTGTGTGTTTGTGTGAGAGCGCGTGTGTGTGTGCGTGCGTGTGATGGTGTTGTTGAGGGAATGAGACTGTGGATTGTAAACGGAAATAAAGTTCTCCATGTCTTAATTCTCTGATACAATGTTGCGTCTGTTTTTATGGTCTTTCAAGCGTGTAGCGCTGAAACTCTATTGTAATTGTTAAAATGGTCACGAATCAGCAATTTCCACGTAAAACTGATCGTGCAGACCAAACCGTAAATCGTAGACACTTGAAACTTGGAGGGATGGTAGTACTCACACCAAGGTAGTACAACAAGACCAAGGATCGCCCCAATCGACCTGAGGGGGGCACTACAGCGATCAAAAGTACAGAATCGCTCGTACCTCCAAAATTTTCTGATATTTTGGATTTTTTTGAAAAACCTGCTTGCAGACTAGTCCTAGGTTTTTTGCCCGATCCGAACCAAACCAGTTTAGAAAGATTCTTTAGAGAGTGAATATCAATATATATATTTTTTTTTTATAGTTGAATTTTCGACTTGCCATCGCAAAGGGACCCAAAACGTTTGAACGGGGCGGGCCACTTTTAGTAAAATGCCTGTAACTCATGAATGAAATGAGATCTCTGCCAAAACTCAGAACAATTATGTAAGAGCTCAGTCTGAGATTTCAGGACAAAAACCGTGGATCTTGGCCACTTGGTGGCGCTATAAGAGGGGAAAAACCTTAAAAAATAACTGTAACTACGCAACCGTTGGTCTTCACAACATGAAAATCGCTGTGCATGGTCTTGGTCCAAAGTGCCACAAGTGTCTGTAAGAACATTTGCTTATCTCAAAAAAACAAAAAATGTAAAAGGTATTCCCCTCTTATAGCACCACCAAGTAGCCAAGCTCCACAATTTTTCCTGTGACCTTAGATTGAGCTCTTACGTAAGTGTTCAGAGTTTGACAAAGATATCCCATTCTGTTCAGGAGTTACAGGCATTTTTCTAAAAGTGGTTCCGCCACTTTCAGACTTTTTGCGCCATATTCGTATTATATAATAGAACTCCTCATTCCAGACAACTTTACCTCTGAAACCACTGATGTCAATCAAACTGTTTGTTAAATGATCAAGAAAATGTAAAAAGCTGCTTTTGCGACCTAGCCCTAGATTTTTCGCCTAATCAGAACCAAACCAGTGCAGAAAGATTCTCTGGAGAGCAAATATCAATATTTACCAAAAGAAAATTTTTATTTGCCTTTTGGGAAGCTATAATGGGGTCGTTTCCAAATTTACCCAAAATCCTATACCTAACTTCTAAACCTGGTGAGCACACGAGACAGGTGATTCTAAACAAGCAAGCCAAGTTTTAAGGAGATCGGACAACAGATGGCACAATAACAGTCATAAACGTTTTTTTTTTTTAAATCATGTTTCTGTAGCAAATTGCCTGTATTTGCCAAAAATGCTTTTTTTCAATCATTGATTTAGGTGGTTACAGTTTTGAAAAAACAATATGCAATGTCTTTTTTCCATATTTGCTTAATTGCCTTAAAGCACTTGAACCCTGGTAATTGCTGCTTGCAACTATATTATTTATTTGTATTTTTTCATCACCTTTGACTGATGTGTTTTTAGTATTTAAAATTAATTTGTAACATAAACTATGTAAATCTAATTTTTATGTCAGTGTGTGCATATAGAGAGAGAGAGAGAGAGAGAGTTTTATTTAATGTTTCTATTTATTTTAACATTTTAATATATATAATGTAATATTTATTATTCAATAGATTTTATATATATTCATATATTTCATTCATTATATAACCGCAGCATGGTCTACCTCCTACCATCAGCGGTTTGTGTAATTCATGGTCTGTTTGTTCTGGTTTTGACTCAAGAATGTGAGTTTCAGATCCGCTACGGGACTTTCGCCACGATTCACCCCATTATTCACCTTTAACCCATTTGAATTCAGGCTGCGGTGCTCCGACCTGATTGGCTGTCCGCTGGGGAGGCAGTGAGGTGAAGAAGCTGCCGCGCCGCGATTGGTCGGAGAGCGGCAGTGGGCGGGGCGTTCACTCAAGCGCTTCGTGTTTACCAGTGTGTGGGAATCACAAACACATCAGCGATCAGACTCGGTAAGACACGCGTTAATACTGACATGTAAAGTTCATGAGTTTAACTTATTGTTCTGTGTTCATCGTATTTAATGTGAAAGCCAAACACGTAGGGGATTAGAGCAAATGCTACGATAATTTCATGAATATGCAAATACAATGTCATAAACTTAAGCAGATTATTGCATAACATTCTGTCCAGTCAGCATGTTCAATAGTGTTTGACAGAGTTTGTTTTTGAATGAAAACTTCATGTTGTTAAATGACTGTGGTGACAGTAACTTCTGACCTGTTTCAGATTTGAATCCTGCGCTTCTGGTTTTCTGCACACATTTCTGTGACAAACTGAGTGTAATGTTACATACATGAATACTGTGAAATAACACACACACACACACACACACACACAGAGCTGCTGTATCACACATGACACACCCCACACGCACCAGCGGGATTGACGGTGGGTGACGTGTGTGTCCTGCATCCATACATGCCAGTCATGCGTCTCATAAGCTCTCAGTTCGCCCATCAGCCCTCCATCACGCCCGTCGCCCGCCCGCCGCCCGGCCCCTCGCACACCCCTCGGGCCCTATGGCCCCCGCTGGACTTCAGTCTGGGCGCGCTGGCGTGCTGCGGCGCGTGTGTGGTCACCAACCCGCTGGAGGTGGTGAAGACCCGACTGCAGCTGCAGGGCGAGCTCCAGGCTCGCGGCTCCTACCAGCGGCACTACCGCGGCGTGCTGCAGGCGCTGTGGGTGGTTGGCAGCACGGACGGCCTCCGCGGCCTGCAGAAGGGGTTGACGGCGGCGCTGCTGTACCAGGGCCTGATGAACGGGGTGCGGCTCGGGTTCTACTCCTACACCGAGGCCGCGGGACTCACGGACGCGCCGGGCGGGAGTCTGATCGCAGGAGCTGCGGCGGGAGCGCTGGGCGCGTTTATCGCCTCGCCGGCGTATCTGGTAAGACGCTCGCCTCGATCACGCTGATAATGTGTCAGCCTGTTCTGCGGGTCGGTGTGATCTCGGAGGTCGCATCACATGCGAAACTCAACCATTCCTGGTTGTTTACTGTATTTGAGTCATTTTCAGGAACAGTCGGAAGCAGCAACTGGAGTTGTTGCCCATTTGCTGCTGCGTCAATCACTGCATGCACAAATGTGTGTGTGTATGTGGATTAGCTCTCCACACACTGAGTGTTGACAGTAAGACAGCCGGAGACGGGCTCAAATATCAAAACGGCAGAGGAAGTTATAGACAAGTATTTATGACTGACACTGTAAGACACATGCGGCTGTGACGAGGCTGTTTACAGGAGCGTTCTGTAAGCGTGGCTTGTTCCTGTCAATGTCAGACTCGTGTCTGTGTTTGTCCGTCAGGTGAAGACGCACTTGCAGGCGCAGACGGTGGCCGCCATCGCAGTAGGACACCAGCACAACCATCAGGTACTGAGTCATGAGATTCATGTCTAATTCGGTCTTATTTTCCAGCACCCACCCAAAATATGTGACCTGATCTGTGAGCACACAATCAGAGCGTGTGTGTGTGTGTGGACACACCTCTCGCTGTTCTGCAGCTGCAGCCAATCAGTGTCCAGCACACAGAGGCGTGTGGACGGAGCCTCACATGGTACCACTGAACTCTGATCGCTGCCGGATGTTTGTCAGCCAATCATTAGAGTGACGTCAGCATGCAGAGTCAGTGATTGTGATATTCACTCTTCAGCTCCACAAACATCTCTCATCTGCAGAGCTCCAGCACACTTCAGTGCTTATGACAAATTCCGCCTAATTTAATAGTGACTTTCAATTAATGTGTTTGCAGTGATTATATATGTGTTTCTGAGTATTTTAAAGTATTTTGAGTATATTTGGGTTTACTTTAATGTATTTTACTTTATTTATATATATATATATATGAGTTTATTGGAGTATATTGGAGTATGTATCTACGTGTATCCAAGTTGATATGAATATGTTTGAGTGTATTTGAATATTTTTGAGTTTATTTGAGTATCTTTTACTATATTTGAGTTAATGTTTTTCAGGTTATTTAAATTTTACAAGTACAAGTTTAAGTTGATAGGTTGAGTTTATTTCAGTTTCTTTGATTATATTTTTGTTTTTGGATTAGAATTGAGTTTGAGTGCGTTTGAGTATATTTAATATTATCTGAGTTTATTTTAGTTTATTATTTGAGTTTACTTGACTATACTTAAATTTATTTCAATATATTTGACTACATTTGAGTATATTTGAGTTTTATAATTTTTTTCAATTAAAGTATATTTGAGTATATTTGAGTTTATTGTTTGAGTATATCTAGTTGTTTTTGTTCAAGTATATCTTAGTAAATTTGAGTGTAGTGTTAGAGTACATTTAAGTTGTTTAAGCATATTTTAGTATATTTAAGTGTATATTTGAGTATGCTTGCGTTTATTGTACGAGTATGTTTGAGTGTATTTGAATTTGAGTATGTTTGAGTATATTTGAGTATATTTGAATGTATTGTCTTAGTATATTTAAGTGTATTTGAGTTTATTGTTTGAGTTTATTTGAGTTTGTTTGAGTATGTTTGTGTTTATTGTACGAGTATATTAGTGTATTGGAATTTGCGTATGTTTGAGTGTATTTAAGTATATTTGAGTTTGTTGTATGAGTTTATTTAAGTGTGTGGTATGAGTATATTTGAGTGTATTCGAGTATGCTTGCAATTATTGTGAGTATATTTGAGCATGTTTGAGTAAATTTGAATATATTTATGGTTGAGTATATTGAATTTATTGTCTTGGTATATTTGAGTGAATTTGAGTATATTTGAGTTTCTTATTTCAGTATATTCGAGTTTATTTTATGAGTATATTTGAGTGTATGTATGAGTATATATATTTGAGTGTATTCGAACATAGTTGAGTATGCTTGCATTAATTGTATGAGTATATTTAAGTGTATTTGAGTATGTTTGAATGTATTTAAGTAGAATTGAGTTTGAGTACATTTGAGTTTATTTTATGAGTATATTTGAGTGTATTAGAGTATATTTGAGTATGCGTGCGCTTATTGTATATATGAGTATATGAGTGTATTTAAATTTGTGCATGTTTAAGTATATTTGAGTTTATTGTTTGAGTATATGAGTTAGTTATTTGAGTATATTTGAGTGGGTTGGTGGTTCTTACCTGCTGTTTCATTGATTGTTTGTGTTGTTTAGGGCGTGTCGAGCGCATTCGTGTCCATCTACCAGCGTGAGGGCGTGACGGGTCTGTGGCGGGGGGTGAACGGGGCCGTCCCGAGGGTCATGGTGGGGTCAGCAGCTCAACTGGCCACGTTCAGCTCAGCTAAGGACTGGGTCACACGTGCACAGGTCAGCACACGCGCACATCTGCATATGTAAAGGAGCACAGTCACATGTGTGAGAATGGAATCCAGTACTAGTGAGACTGGTTTGTGAAGTTTGCGATTGTGTTCGCAGTGGTTCGGCCCAAACAGCTGGCTCACTGCGCTCACTGCCGCCATGATGAGCGGGGTCGCCGTGACGATTACCATGACGCCGTTTGATGTCATCAGCACACGTCTGTACAACCAACCGGTGGACGAGTTTAAAAGGGTAAAACACACACATGCACTACATAAGACTAAATGAAACAACATTAACAATTTACAGTATGCATTAAAACCAAATTTCTCTCAGGGGCGTCTGTACTGCGGGTTTGTGGACTGTCTGATGAAGGTTTGTGCTACTGAGGGAATTGTGGGTCTGTATAAAGGAATGACGCCAGTGTTTGTGCGTCTGGCTCCTCATACGGTTCTCAGTATGCTCATATGGGACGTCCTGAGACAGCGAGCGCTGCTGTACACGCACTGATTCACCACACTGGCCTGGAGCGGGAGTGAACGTTCCTGCTCAGATCTCTCAGGATGAAGGTTTTTATCGTCATATTGCACATACTGATGCTTCGACTTGAAATGACTCTTGAAATGCAGTTGAAGAGAATCATGGGAAGGATGGTTTACCTCACCGGTGTGTCTTATTTCTGATATAACGCTGTAAAGACTCTTTGTATTTTTAACATGCAGTTTATTATTAAAGTTTTTACCGGCTTCATTGTGTCTGTATTTATTAGTGCTGCTTCAGAAAACAAATAAAGGCACAAGAGATTAAGTTCATGTCTGTCTCAAGTTCATTTAAATGTTAAGTCGGGATACTGAAACGTTTTGATCAGCTACATTTCATCCAAAATATTTAAATTTAATATTTGACATTTAATTTTTAGTTTTTATTTTAAAATACATTTTTTTACTTAACATGTCTGTCAGTTGAACCCTTTGTTTACGTTAAGTTTTTCCTCAGCGTTTAAGATACTTTAATAATTTAAAAACATTAGCATGTTCGCGGTTCTCTGATGTCGGTAAGTGGTCACGTAACATGCATGTAAACAAATTAAAACATTAAATCTTTTTAGTACATGTTTAATTCGACTGGTGTATTTTTTTTCTCAATTATTTACTTATTGTAATTTTACGTCATTTTTATGATTACATTTATTATTACCTTACTGACGCTCAGGAAATACGTTCCTCACAAACTCCTGTCTCGGAAAGCCTGTGTTATTACACCCCTAAAAGATGACAAAAGAAACTTTTAGTCGTTACATCTATGTTAAAATTTACAACATTTCGCTTCTGGGAAAAGAGCTATAAAAATATCGCTGGATTCCCAAACCGCACGGCCGTTCTTCTGTGAGGTAAACTATGAAATATATTAGATCACGTGACTCATGTTTCCCGCACTCATGTCAAATTTACACGTTTCTCATCGTTTAATCTGCAGATTTTGTTCGTGGGTTTTAATTCCTGTGATAGTTCTGAGGTTCCTGTACGGTTCTGTGAATGTTTTCTGCCGATGCTGACTGAATCTCAGTGGTGTTTTTGAGCGTCTCTCTGCAGTTTGTCCAGAAGATGGCGCTGTATCATGAGTCTCTTCAGCTGGAAACGCGCGTTCGCGTCAGGATGCTGAAGTTCACCACTCTTTCCTTCTCTTCTAGTTTAATCGTGAGTTGTTGATTAAACAGTGTAGATCTGTATTACTTTTGCAGTGGCCGCCTTGGAACATTTGCTTAAGATTTACTGTACAGTGAGCGATGGCTCTTAATTCGTATGGTGGCGTATGAGTTCATCTGTAAGTGTTTGTACTTTCACCTCACACGCTCCTCAGAGGAGCTGATCAGTGAAGGAACGTTTATCAGATGCACGTACGCCAGTGCAGATAAACGCTTGTTAATCACTGATTAAACACAGTAAAACAAACAGTTAAAGCCTTACTCAGGAGCTCAGTGATGACAGATCATGATTCACCAACAACTTTGAGCCGTTGTGTTACACATGCTCTTCACATCTGCTCTTATATAGTATTTGGACACTCAGATTGTTTGGATCATGTAATATCAAAGCCAGGCGTGTGGGTTTGAAACACATTTTCCACGTTTCTTCTGGACTTTTTTTTCTAGCAGGCCTGATATGTTGTGGGCGGAGCTTGTGTGCGGAGGATGATGTCACCATTGGACAGGATCCCTCCTGCAGCGGTGACGTCACCGATGCATTCCACAGCCCCTCCCCCTCTCTTTCCTCTGTTGTTTTTTTTTCTTCCTCAGCTCCTCCCTCCGGATTCCAGCGTGACGGAGGCTCTTCTTGTGCTCTCGAGGTTAAACTCACACTAAACCCAAAACTATCTGCTGATATAGAGCCTCATCTCGCAGGACAATCCTCCAAAACTTCTGCTGCAGTTCCACAGCTGTCTGCTGAAGAGAACCACATGCACATCATGTAGTTTATGTAGTATGTAGTTATACATAATTCTAAATTAATCTATAATTTATGTCGTTTGGATAGTTTATATGTTTTTTTTTTTTTTAAATAGTTTGCTGTGCATGTAGATTGATTAGTTTATATAATTGTTTAGTTTGTATAGTTTATATAGTTTAAGTGTATGTAGTTTGCATAGTTTATATAATTTGTTTAATTCACATAGTCTGTATAGTTTATATAGTTTAAGTTTAGTTTGTATAATTTATATAGTTTACAGTTTGAATTGTTCGTATAGTTTATATAGTTTAGAGTTTATAGAACTTGTTTTGTTCATGTAGATTATATAGCTTAAGTGTATTCAGTTTGTATGCTTTTTGTAGTTTGCATAGTTTGTTATTGTTAGGTTTCCAAGTTTTGTGTTTTGTATATATATATATATATATATATATATATATATATATATATATATATATTTAAATGTATGTAGTTTGTAGTTTATATAATTAGTTTAATTCATATATTTTTGTATAGTTTATATAGTTTAGGTTAATAGTTTTATGTAGTTTATATAAGTTTTTATAAGTTTATATAATTTGTTTAATTTATACAAGTATAGTTTATATAGAGTATATAGCTTGTTAAGTTCATGTAGTTTGTATTGTTTATATAATTTGTTTAATGGATATAGTCTATATTATATAGTTTAAGTTTTAAATAGTTTGTATAGTGCATGTAGTTTTAAGTTTATATATTTTTGTATATATATGTAGTTGTATAGTTTATATAGGTTATATAGCTTAAGTGTATAGTTTGTATAGTTTTTGTAGTTTACATAGCTGGTTAATGTTAATTGAATGTTAATGTTAAGTTTTGTGTTGTATATATATTTTTAAGCTTATGTAGTTTGTGTAGTTTATATAATAAGTTTAATTCATATATTTTTGTATATTTATATAGTTTAGGTTGATAGTTTGTATAGTTTATGTAGTTTTAACTTTATAGAATTTGTTTCATTTATATAAGTATAGTTATAGCTTGTTTAGTAAGTTTGTTTAAATAAAAACAATATTATATATAATTTGTTTAGATCATATAGTTTGTATTGTTTATATAATTGGTTTAATTCATATAATGTTCAACATTTATATAATTTAAGTTTATATATAGTTTATAGTGTAAATTCTATATAAAGAAATATCTATTAAATATAGTTTATGTAGTTTGAAATATATATCCTTAATATAGTTTAGACAATTTGTATAGTTCATATACTTAATAGAGTTATATGTAGTTTGTATAGTTTATATAATGTTGAGTATATATCAGTTTATAGATTATATAGATAAAGTTTGTATAGTTCATGTAGTTTTAAGTTTATATAATTCTTGTTCATATAGTTTGTATAGTTTATATAGGTTACATGGCTTGTTAAGTTTATACAGTTTTTGTAGTTAGCAAAATTTGTTAAGTTTCTATTGTTTAAGTTTTGTGTTGTATATATTTTTTAAGTTTATATAGTTTGTGTAGTTTATATGATTAGTTTAATTCATATAGTTTTGTTTATAGGTTATATGTCTTGTTAAGTTTATGTAATTTTTATAATTTATATAATTTGTTTAGACCATATTGTTTTTATTGTTTAAATAATTTAATTAGTGTGTAAAGTTTATGTATAGTTTAAGTTTGTATATAGTTTATACTATAGTTTTCATATAAAGACATCTAATATAGTTTATGTAGTTTGAAATATATATAATTGATGTAGTTTAGATAATTTGCTCATATACTTCATATAGCTATATGTAGTTTGTGTAGTTTATATAATGTTCAGTACATGTCAGTTTAGTTTATGTAACGTTTGGTGTTTTATAAGATTATATAGTTTGTGTAGATTTCATAGTTTGTGTAGTGTAGTTTATATAGTTTGAGTAGTTTATGTAGTTATCACTTGTTTAGCTGTTGTAGTTCGTGTAGTTGAAATGGCTCATTAGTTTGATGTCGTTCTCATTGAGCGTGTGAAGTCATCGGTGAGAGAGAGAGAGATTGAGAACGAGTGGAGTGGGGGATGGGAGAGAAAAGAGGGCAGACACACTGAGGGAGGTAGAGAAAATAACACTGACAGAACAATGAGAGAGACAGACAGAAAGACAGAGAGACAGATGGACAGAGCTGAGCTGGGAAAGGCAGGTACAGTCACATCCTGCTGCCTCTGTGATAAAGCAGAGGAAAACGCTGTGTGTGTTTTTGTTCAAGTAACTGCATGCCTTTGTGTGTTTGTAGACATGCATGCCTGCCTGTGTGCGTGCGTGTGTGTGTGTGTGTGTGTGTCATACATTTTACTGCGCTTTGTCAGTCAGTAACTGTTTAACTCTTCACCTCTGCTGATCTGAGCGAGAGACAGACAGACAGAGAGAGAGAGAGAGAGACAGGAGGGCTGAGCGAGGGAGGGAATGAGGGAGGAAAAGGCGTGGCCTGCTGTAGATACGATCCTGACTGCCATAGCACTCTATCTCTATCTCTCTCTCTCTCTCTCTCTCTCTCTCTGTCTGTCGCTCGGCCTGTCTTTCAGTGACTACAGCGCTGCAGATCGCAAGGAACGAGGAACCACACAGAGGAAGAGTTTGATCTGCTGTTCAGGTACGTTTGAACTCAGAGAAAGAAAACAGACTCAGTGATTTCTCAACAGCAGGAAATAGAAAATGAACAAAGCTTCATGAAATGAGTATCTGTGAGTTTGTGTGAGGAACTTCTGAAGTTCTGCTCTTCATCTGTCATTCAATCGTCTGCGCTGATCTTCAGCTCGTTCCGTCCTGTTGCGTTTATAATGTGCTCTGAAGATCTTTCAGATGAATCTGTGAGATTGACCTGCGCAGGTGAGAGTGTGTGAAGCATCTGACACACTCCACACGTGCGTGTGTGTGCGTGTGTGTGTGTGTGTGTGTGTTTTCCGATTTATTCTGTACATGAAGAGTTCGTTTAGTAAGGTGTATTCAACCTACAACAGCGTCACTCAACACATTCATGAGACGTGAGAAGACGTCAGGTTTTGGTATTGAAGACCCGGACACACCTAGAAACACGGCGACAAACATTGTTAAATAGTTGTTTATCTATTTAGCTAATGTTTATTTAGTTCATAGATTTGGTTGTTCTCATCTGTGTGCAAAAGTGTTCAGTAACTCCATGTAGAGTAAAGCAGATTTTAGTACCTATTTTTCAGTTTGAAATAGTGTCAGATGTCGCTTCAACGTTGACTTCGTTTCTCTCTTCTGTTTCAGCATCATGGCGTCTGCGGCCCCTCAGAAGAGGATGGTGTCGTCCGTCTTCATCACTCTGGCGTCTCCGTTCAGGGCGACCGTCACGCCGACGGCTCACGTCCACAGCAGCCCGACCAGAGAGCAGCCGCTGCGCCGGACATCGTCCTCACAGGACGGACAGGTCGACCCGCCTGCGCCCGCCAGCCCACTGTACGCCCAGTCCAGAGTCCACAACACGCCCACCGCCGCCCCCTACAGACGGGACAACACACACCACGCTGACACGCGCGCTTCGGCCGGTAACGAGATCGAATTTATTAGTATAGTGCTTCTCACAATACACATGGTTTCAAATCAGCTCTACAGAAAATCATGATGTTTTAAATCTGCTTTATATATTAATACCTATATATGCAATATATCCAACTATACTATATATCCAACTTTATAGTATATACTGTAGTTTACATTTTGTTATACAGTAGTCAACATTTAAAGTGGATCAAAACCTTTCATCAAAGTTGTCGTAAAACCAAAACAATAACCGTTCTTGTCTTAGGACGACTTTGATGATCCACTTCAAATGTTGACTACTGTATATCCAACTATACTATATATTTAACCTTTTTTATAGACCTGTCTGATTATATAGTTTACATTTTTTCTCTATATCCAACTATACTATATTTCCAACTTTATATATAGACCTGTCCGCTTATATAGTTTACATTTTGCTATATATCCAACTATATTATATATCCAACTCTATATATACTTTACATTTCGCTATATATCCAACTATATTATATATCCAACTTTATATATAGTTTACATTTTGTTATATATCCAACTATACCATATATCCAACTCTATATATACTTTACATTTCGCTACATATGCAACTATATTATATATCCAACTTTATATATAGTTTACATTTTGCTATATATCCAACTATACTATATTTCCAACTATATATATAGACCTGTCCGAGTATATAGTTCACATTTTGCAATATATCTAACTAGACTAAATATTTAACTGTATTTCTAGACTTGCGCAGTTATATAGTTTACATTTTGTTTTATTCAACTATACTATTTATCCAACTTTATGGTTTACATTTTGCTACTGTATATAGCAACTATACTATATATTGAACTTTATTTATAGACCTGTGCGATTGTATAGTTTACATTTTGTTATATATACAACTATACTACATATCTAACTTTATATAAAGTTTACATTTTGTTATATATCCAACTATACTACATATCTAACTTTATATAAAGTTTACATTTTGTTATATATACAACTATACTACATATCTAACTTTATATAAAGTTTACATTTTGTTATATATATATACAACTATATTATATATTCATCTTTATAAATAGTTTACATTTTGCTATATATCCAACTATACTACATATCTAACTTTATATATAGTTTACATTTGGTTATATATCCAACTATACTACATATCCAACTTTATATATACATTTTGCTATATATCCAACTATACTATATGTCCAACTTTATACATAGATTTCTGTGATTATATAGTTTACATTTTTCTATATATCCAACTATGCTATATATCCAACTTAATATATAATATTTTACAATATATCCAAATATACTAAATATTTAACTTTATATATAGACATGCAGTTATATAGTTTATATTTTTCCTATATATACAACTATACAATATATCCAACTTTACGTATAGAGCTGTATGATAATATAGTTTACACTTTGTTACATATCTAACTATACGATATATAAAGTTCATATTCCAACTTTAAATAAATAGCTGGGTGATATTATAGTTACATTTTGCGATGATATAAACAATCATTCTGTTGAGATTTGCTGTATATCACACATATGTAAATCACGGGTTAGTAAAGAGGATTTGCGGAGTAACTGTAATCTGTTAGCAGTTGTGAGTCGCGCCCCTGCTGCCCCCGATGACCTCCCTCTCCCGCCTCCTCCTCCTCATGACCCCCGTGACCCCTGTGACCCTGATCCCGGACCGCCAGCCGCCCCTGCACAGGTCAGTGTGTTTCCCCACAGCAGCAGCGTCTCTCTCTCTCTCTGTGTGATTGACACGGCTGTTGTTCTTCTGGCAGGAGAGCGCCGCGGCCAAGGCGCTGCTGAGATCGGCGCCCTCTGCTGGACAAGACGTGAACGAGCCGTCAGCTGGTGAGAAATCTCACGTTAACATGACAAACCCTACAGGACAAGAGTCATTTCAAACTGCTTCTGTGTGTCCCAGATGTGTGTGGATTCTGTCGTAAGCCTGTGCCGCTGTCTGAACCCGCCATCGAGGCTCTGAACCGCACGTACCACGCCGCGTGTTTCCAGTGCCGGCAGTGCCACGCTCCGCTGGCGGCCAAAATCTACTACAATAAATCTGGCATTCCTCTGTGTGACGACTGCTACCAGGTACCTGCCATTAGAAACGCGGCCTGACCATGAGAAAACGTTTTAATCACAGCATGTTGCCATTTCAGCGCTTGACATCACAGATATGCTCTCCGCATGAATTATTCATTCATCGCAAAGAATTTGGCAGCGCTGAACCTCCGCAGGGCCAAACAACTGCAGCACATCTGCTCTGGAGCCTTTACAAAATTTACAATGAATGTA
Organism: Labeo calbasu; assembly: GCA_019740295.1. Lineage (NCBI taxonomy): Eukaryota > Metazoa > Chordata > Actinopteri > Cypriniformes > Cyprinidae > Labeo > Labeo calbasu. The sequence continues at coordinate 15,605 of JAHKKF010532559.1, forward strand.
TGAATTCATGTGGTGTAAAAATAATTCAGCTTTCTGTTTCTGACACCCGCTTGTCACGGAGAAGAGAGGAAGTCAAACGGCATTTATTTATTTATTTATTTTCACATAACTATTACAATTTTAGCCATGGTGCTTATCAAATAATATTTATTAAACTTAAACATTTTTATCTAAACTAAAACATGCAAGATAAGATATATAAAATGTTCTTTATGGAAGGCTGTTTCTGCAGTTGAATAAAAAAATAACAGTGGGTATTGTGACTTTTTTTTGTATCTCACAAACACAAACTCAGCATTCTGATCGAAATCTCACAATTCTGAATGTTTCTCCCAGTATTTTCCCAGTAAGTCCTACTTGAATTAAAAAAGATTTAAATGTATGTAATGGTATAACGTACGTTGCCGATGTGTCCGCAGGCCAGTCTGGAGCCGTGCTGGGCGTGTGGTGACGTCATCAAAGACCATGTGATCCGAGCGCTGGAACGAGCCTATCACCCGCCCTGTTTCGTGTGCACGACGTGCCGACAGCCAATCGGAGAGCAGAGGTTTGCGCAGGGGGAAGTGGGTGAAGTTTACTGCCTGCAGGACTATTACAGGTACGAGACGTGAACATCGAACAGGAAACGTTCTCAGAACGTTCAGTAACAAATGTAACGTTAATAAAACGTTTGTTCAAAGTTATCTGGTTTTTAATAACATTTTCAAAACTTTAGCACAAAAACATTATTTATAGTTTTGCAATTTAACCAGCTATACTATATATCCAACTTTATATATATATATATATATATATATATACCTTTGCGATTATATACTTTACATTTTGCTATATATCCAACTATACTATATATCCAACTTTATATATATATATATATATATATATATACAGTAGTCAACATTTGAAGTGGATCAAAACCTTTCATTAAATTTGTCCTAAAACCAAAAAGAACACCCGTTCTTGTCTTAGGACAACTTACTTTGATAAACTTTGTTTGATCCACTTCAAATGTTGACTACTGTATATATATATATACCTTTGCGATTATATAGTTTACATTTTGCTATATATCTACCTATACTACATATCCAACTCTCTATATACTTTACATTTTGCGATATATCCAACTATACTATATATTTAACTTTATATATAGACATGTGCGATTATATAGTTTACATTTCGCTATATATCCAACTATACTATATATTTAGCCTTATATATAGGCCTGTGCAATTATATAGTTTACATTTTGCTATATATCCAACTATACTACATATCCAACTCTCTATATACTTTACATTTTGCTATATATCCAACTATACTATATATACAACTTTATATATACTTTACATTTTGCTCTATATCCAACTATAATATAAATTTAGCCTTATATAGGCCTATACGAATATATAGTTTACATTTTGCCATTTATCCAACTATACTATATATCTAACTTTATATATACTTTAAATTTTGCTATATATCCAACTATACTAAATATTTAACTTTATATATAGACATGTGCGATTATATAGTTTACATTTCGCTATATATCCAACTATACTATATATTTAGCCTTATATATAGGCCTGTGC
>JAHKKF010532561.1:0-24084 GCA_019740295.1 Labeo calbasu
TTTTTTTTTTTCAGGATTCTTTCATGAATAACAAGTTTAAAAAGTACAGTGTTTATTCAAAATATAAATATTTTCTAACAATGTAAATGATTTATTATTAACTTTTAATAAACTTTTAATTATTAACTTAATAAATCCTTGGTGAATAAAAGTATTAATTTCTTAAAAAAAAAAAAAAAAAAGAAACAATAAAAATGTACTGACCCCAAACTTTTGAACGGTAGTGTATATTTTACTGATCCCACACTTTTGAACGATAGTGTATCTTCAAATTCTCCAGTCTACAAAAGACTACAATAAGTATATTTAAACTTATAACAAGAATAAAAATAAAGTTTGTGACAACAACGTGTTTTGTTGGAGAATTATTAATAATTACTGGGAAAGAAAAAATCCAAGTGACATTAAAAAACTAATTAATACATTTCAGTACTCCGTTGTACATTTTTGTATGATAAACAATTTTGGCACCGTGTAATTTTGGATAGCAATTTGATGACCAATGTAATACATGGGTCCTAAAGCTAAATCAGTTGCCTGATTTTCATTAAATATTTTTAACATTTAAAAACAACATAAAAAAATCTTTCCGTAATACAGGAAAAAACACTAAGTACACTCATTGCGTAAAGAATATCACTACTCTATAACTGAAGTGTGGCGTTACACACTCAAGAACTAAACAATTGCTCGGAGGAGCTACAAAATTATCAATGACTGGGGCAACTCAATACGCATTTATTGAACCGCCCTCATTTGTACACCAGATAACATCCTTCTGCAGGAGAAAGGAGAGAAACAAATGGAAATAAAAATTCCAGCATGTGCACTACAGCAAGGTAATACAAACGACCTGGATGCCTGACTCATTATACTCTCCTCATCGAACAACGCCAACGGGCCATCATTAGAAGATTCCCCTCTCAAACAAAACAAAATAACTCCTCCATACATCACAGCAACACTGTGACGCATTCAGCTTATTAGAGATATGGTGAAACAGACATGCTAATGTGCTTCACAGAGCTGTACTCCCCTCCGAGGACATCTGAGCATTAAACCCGGAGTTCGGCGGCTCAGGGAGGCCTCGCCCCACTAAATCATGTCTGCTGATTGCCCCCACAGACACATGTTCCTGGTCCTGATCCATTTAGCAACCGGCTTGCCTCATTAGGTTCTGACACAGCGTGTATGTGTGAGTACGTGTGTGTGTGTGTGTGTGTGAAGAATATGCTAATGGTTAAGTGGGAAGCGGGCTGGTTTGGGCGAGGGAGATACCAGTCTATCCTAATTAGACTGAAGCTTAAATCTCAACCCCCATCCCAGTGGAAGAAATGAATGAAAACATTGCTGATTAACCTTTCATGGCCCCGAAGGAAAGTGCATACATCTACAAATAACAAACAAGGTTTTAAAAAGACAATAAGAAAAGGTTAAGGAAGTGAAAAATGTCCCTCGGTCCATTAAAAATGACACATCTGTGGTTAAACGCAGCAGTTCGAGCACCGTCTATTGAATTACAGAGAAGAATGGATGAAGTAGGAGGCTTGGAAAGCCTTTCTCTGGAGGCCTAATTTATGAGCATGCTGATCAATGGTTAATTAAGCAGAGAGACTGAGCAGCGTGAACGAGGGAAGTGGGGTGAAAGAGCAAAGAAAAGCTGCAAGAATGAAGGGTGGTCATGGGAAATGTAGTCTTCTATAATTACAACGTTGTTTACATTGGCCGCATTGGCATTGAAATTAATATTAAAACGGCTGACATTTCATCTGATGCGCTTCAAGAAAGGCTTGCAAATGATTCATTACGTCTGAAAGCTCGGCGATTGCTGCTACTGTGTTTCTTTGAGGCATGGATCTGCGCTGTGTGATTAACTAACAAGGACTTTATAAGGCAAGGTTTCAATAATTCAAATAGACATAATGGTGTGTGAGAGAGAAAGAAAAACCTTCCGTCCAAAAACGAGATCAGTACAAAGATGTTTTCATCATGGTGTTATAAAAACATCTTCATCTTAAACTTGTCACAATCACTTCTGACACTTCCACTCAATTAAAAGAGTTTTAAATAGATTTTATTCAAAACTTAAATTTTGAAACTGTACAGTGTACTTGTAACTTTGGCACCGCTATGATTTTAAAATAATTTAAAGGGGTCATATCATAAAAATCCGACTTTTTCTATGTTTAAGTGCAATAATCGGGTCCCCGGTGCATCCCCGGAAAACGTGAGAATGGCCAATCCAGTAACTTTTGTTAGGTAAACCTTTCTCTGCAAATATATGAAAAAATTGAGCCGCTCAGATTTCGGTCCCCCTGTGACATAGGAAGGGGATCTTATTATAATATTACCGCTAGAGGTAAAACGATACACGTATTCATAATGACCCGTTCAGTACGAGGTTTCCAGTTCGAGCTGAAAGTGTGCAAAATACAATGTTCTTAGTGCAATTCAGTAGTTGTGATGTGAGGTACAGTAGTTTGTTAGAGTTTTCCCTCTTTTTCTCGCTTTTATTCACTTTTAAATTGCTTGTAAATGCTTTCACTTTAGAATTTGGGGCAATTCGGCATCAATTGATTTAACTGACAACAAAACTATGAAAAACTCACTTATATACATAGAATGTTTAATTTATTAACAAAATGAATGCAAATAGACCATGATTTAGGCCTGCTATAAAATAACAAATAACTTACACAAAGTTTAAATATAAAATACTGAAAATCAACAAAAACGGTGGAACCAAATAAATAAGAAACGAATGTTAAAAAAAGCTCCCAAAATCGGGCCAGTTGCATAAACTTGGCCTCTATGTTAAAATAGTGTCTTAAGTACTAGTCAGACCAACTAGCAGTTAACCAAAGAGTAATCAGTCTTATTTTTTGGATTCATTGTAGACTAATCTACATTTTTCTGTAACTAAATAAAAAAAATTAGGACCAGTCATAAAGAAAAAATGAACTGACTGTTTAAGACTAGTCTAAACCGTTTATGCAACTGGCCTGATATCATCTTAGATATATACGGCAAAAGTCAATAGGCCTTCCAAAGTCTAAAATATTTTTTAAAAAGGCGCTTTTGTATTTCGTTTCGAAACTAAATCTTTCGCCAACTTCTTGTCTTTCTCACGTTTGAAGCTGATAAATGAAACCTGACTCCTGCTGCTGATCTGAAATGTGACTGCTGTTCAAAGTAAAAAACAAATTATATTTTATGATGTTAGTTTTAATACACAAAAAAATGAAAATGAGAAAATGTCTTTATTTTTGCTATACTGAACCATGACACCACTGTGTCGTATCAAACCGATTTTGTGAAGTTTGTGAACCGTTACACTCCTAATTACTGTTCTTTAACCTGCACGTTTCAACCCACAGTGCCGTCATTTTGTTTTTGCAAATGACAACGGTGTACCGGTTCTATGCCATCAAAGAGTCCCAGCCTCAGAAGAGAGAGAAAAAAAACAGTGTATTTATTTATTTATTTACTATATGTGTCCCTGGACCACAAAACCAATCATAAGGTTCCATTTTTCAAAATTGACATTTATACATCATATGTCATTTGGATAAATAAGCTGTCCATTGATGTATGGTTTGTTAGACTAAGGCAATATTTGGATGAGATACAACTATTTGAAAATCTGGATTCTGAGGGTTCAAATAAATCTAAATATTGAGAAAATCACCTTTAAATTTGTCCAAATTAAGTTTTTAGCGATGCATTTTACTAATCAAAATTAAGTTTTGATAAATTTACGAAAAAATTTTCATGGAACATGACCTTCACTTAATATCCTAATGATTTTTGGCATAAAAGAAAAATCAATAATTTTGACCCACACAATGTATTTTTGGCTATTGCTACAATATTCCTGCGCTACTTAAGACTGGTTTTGTGGTCCAGGGTCACATATATTGCACTGCTGCCACACAGATTTAATATAAACATGCAATTTCTTTCCCAACTGTTTACCTTCACAGACATAACCGGCTGTTTTTTTGTAACTCGTCTGTTTTTAACATAAACGTGTGTATTCGACAGTTTAAGGGCAGTGAGACATGAAAGAGAATTTAGTACTTAGTTTAGTGACAGACACTTTCTGTGTGTGTGTGTGTGTGTGTTTCGGATTCACTTAGAAAACTGTGACCCTGGACCACAAAACCAAAGTAGCACGAGTATAGTTGTAGCAATAGCCAAAAATACATATGGGTCAAATGAGTCGATTTTTCTTTTATGCCAAAAATCAGTAGGTAAAGTAAGTAAAGATTATGTTCCATGAAGATACTTTGTCAATTTCTTATCATAAATATATCAAAGCGTAATTTTTGATTAGTAATATTCATTGCTAAGAACTTCATTTGAACAACTTAAAGGCGATTTTCTCAATATTTAGATTTTTTTGCACCCTCAGATTCCAGATTTTCAAATAATAGTATCTTGGCCAAATATTGTCCTATCCCAACAAACCTTACATCAGTGGAAAGCTTGTTTATTCAGCTTTTAATTTCCAAACATTGACCCTTATGACCGATTTTGTGGTCCAGGGTCACATATAAGTAGTTTAAACTTATTTGGCTTTAAAAAAAACTCATGATTTCAGCGCAATAGACATGATAATCAAAACCAAACAGATGTTTTTTGGCTGAACATCTGAGGTACAAGCTGTAAAGGCACAGCCCTATTCTGGAAAAGGGGGCGGGGAGCAGCAGCTCATTTGCATTTAAAGAGACACGAAAACAGCGTGTTTCTACTTTCACTCAAAACGGACATTTTTAAAATTATATAATAAATGATCTGTGTGGTATTTTGAATTGAAACTTCACAGACACATTCTGGGGACACCTGAGACTTTATTATTCTTGTAAAAAGGAGCATAATAGGTCTACTTCAAGAAAGCAATTAAAATAGCCAGAGAGAGACTATATGATTCCTCTTTTCACAGATGAGAGGCATGATTTGCAAGCAATTAGTCTTATTCTTGAAAACATGTTTAGTTCCCTCAAAAAAGGGGAAAAAGTAGAATTCTGCTGACTTTATTTCCGCCCACCCTGTCTCGAACTTAATTTTCCTTCCCACTTTCAAAAACTCTTTTCTTTGGTGTTTCAGCCAGCCATGGGATTGCATTAAGTGACATCCCACTTTACTGGGTTATGCCATCCCATGTGTTGTGAACAAAAAAAGCTGCAACATATTATGTGCCGTTCCCATGAGCCTGTCAGTGAGTGGCATTAACATCCTCCGCTGTCCAGCAGGGTGTTAACGTGTCCATGTCTCTGATGCAGCACACTTTGTCCCAAATGACTGTCGCTCTGAAATTGGTGGTGCTGGCAGAACAAGCTGCAATATCCGATGCACCACAACCAACTGCCAGGTGCCCATTATTCTTAGTGCCGGTAAATGGCTTTTTTGGTGGAGGAAAGGCTTTTTTGCCCTTTCTAAGAGCGGTGCTTGCTAATGATAATGTGATTTTATTTTGCAAGCAATCACACTCATCTGGCAGGCAACAACAATCCAACAGAATTTCATAGACATCACTGCATACTAGATTCAGACTTACATTATCCACATACTTACCACAGCAAGCTAATGTACAAATAGCAAGAGCGTGACTCAGACAAATGGCTGTTTTAATATTTACTGAATTCAGGAACTGTTGACATTGCAATTAACACACTATTCTTACAACTAAACTCTACCGAGTGAAGTGACTTTGGAAACCTTTAACATGATGCCAACTCATCTCTACAAGCATTCACCGTATCCGCCTATCTTTTTCCACTTTTTGTTCTTTTGCTGAATTGATTTGGCCTTGAGGGAAAGAAAGAGCCTTCTGATTAATGAATCTTGAAAAAGCCGCTGTTTCACGTGAAAAATGGCAGCGCACCAAACGCAACGCCCAGCGCTTAAAGAGAAGGAAGAGACGAACAACTCAACAAGCTGAATCGGCCAAGAAAACCGTGTCATGCTTTTTTTTTTTTTTATTGGAGACTTGAGCTTACTTAATTCCCTCCCTCCTATTTTCTCTCTGAATCCTTCCTTCAGTCTCTTTTGCTCAAGTCTTGGCTCAGTGTGGATTTTTTTCGCCGCTGATTGTGACAGTAACAAGGATGAACAAAAAAACAAAACACACTGGCAATCCTTTACAATTCTTTGCTCTCATTCCTATGTCCAGGTAATATCTCAACCCCAAATCAACAGAAAAAAAAATATATATATATCGTTATTATTGTGGATTTTTTTTTACTGCATTATTTTTGCTTTTTTATTATTGTGTATTAATATTATTTTATAATATTTTACATTATTTTATATATATTGAATATTTACATAAAAATGTATAATTATTTGGTTATTTAAGCAATGAAATCCTCTTTTTGGTCAATGCTACTGTAAAAAATTACCATTTTAAACACTGTTTTTGCAATTGCAAAAAAAAAAAAAAACTTTACATTATGCAAAATGTATTTTTCTTTTCTCTTTTGAACCTGAGGTGAAATTTGACAGACAACCTTCTTGAGAAGACTTATGACAAGTCTTTCATCTAAAAGAATAGCTACATACTGTACTAGAGTACAGAAAGAGAGAGAGAAATGGGGGTTAAAAGCGTACTTTCAGAAAGAGTACATAGTGCATCAGGGAGTGAGTGCAGATCCTTGATTAGCTGCTCCGTTCTCCATCCTCTCTTCTTTCACTTCAGGCTCAACCAATACACCTGCTGCACTGATCTAGGAGCAGCTGCTGTGCTCTAATATTGACACAGGTCAAGTGGCCAACCCTGCACTGCAGAGGAGTATTTGGACCAGCAGTGCTCTGGAGAAGAAAAAAGAAAATGTGAGAGAGAGAGAATAAGAGAGAGAGGCTCTAGCCATCACATCATCCTCCCAAAGTGCAGCACTGCAGCGCTCAGTCCTCAGTGCCTCCGTCGCCCTCCTTAACCTACATAACCAGCCAGCCAGAGACACACAGTCATGTCCTCAGCGTGGAAATGCCTCTAGACACAGAGGAAGAGAGGGGGTAAAAAGAGCGGGTGAAGCTAAAAGAAAGAAGCGGAGCCTGAAAAAGTACATGTATATTTGTCAACTACCTCATAATATTATACTTTGTCTAAGCAACATGCAGTTATTTAGACAAATTGCTTTTTAAATAACCGAACTACTGAAAATTAATAGTTGATCGATATTGATTTGATGCTAATAATAATTTGAGAGCCGATATCACAATATTTAATTTAAAGATGATAATAACACATGCCTAACAATTGCTGAAATTAAATTTATATTCATTTTGTATAATATTTACTAAATTAAATATAAATAAATGAAAACTGAAAATATGAAACAATAATTTTAACTGAATTAAAAAAAACAAAAAAAAAAACAGATAAAATTGAAAATAGATTTATTTAGTTGGCAATTTTTTGGTTCTGTAATCCTAAAGTATTTTCACAAATAAAGCAACTGTTAAAAACAAGAATAAAATAGAAGTAAACACTATAACCAACAGTGACAGTAACCTAGAAAGTCTTTGTACACTGGGAATGCTTTTTTTTTTTGACTTTATTTATTTTTTAAATAATAACACTATAGTGCTAATTTCTCATAATTAAATTAAATGTTTATTAGAATAGAAGAGACTTGTTGTGATACTTCATTAGACAGCACTTTATTAGACAGGAGCTCCATGCACTTTTTAGCACTGTCAAAATAAAAGTCCAGCTTCTGATACATTGGCCAAACAGAAAAAATGACTGGCTGATGCCGATAATTTAAAAATGTTAAAAATCTAATGCTAATGCTGATATCTTTTAAGAGCCAATATATATGATATCACAAGATTTAATTTAAAGATAATAAAGACACGTGCATAACAATTGCTGAAATAAAATGTATATTTATTTTATATAATATTTACTAAACTAGAAATAAGTCAGTTAAAAATGAATAAATAAAACAATCGTATAAAATGAATAAAAAATAGAAAATAGTAAAACAGATATATTTAGTTGGTTATTTTTGGTTCTGTAATTATTTTATAGTATTTTTCACAAATAAATAAATAGTTAAAAATATGAATAAAATAGAAGTAAACACTGCAACCAACAGTGAAAGTAACCTTGAAAATCTTTGTACACTGGGAATCCTTTTCTTAAAAAAATATTTGTATATATATTTTTCATTTTTTTATAAACACAGCATAGTGCTCCATGAACACAGGTACTGGCATTTTAGCCCTGTCAAAATAAAAGTCCAGCTTCTGACACATTGGCCAAACAGAAAGAAATATTGGATGATGTTGATAATTAAAAAATGCCAAATAATCTCTCTCTCTCTCTCTCTCTCTCTCTCTCTCTCTCTCTCTATATATATATATATAATTTAAATATTTTCTTATTTATTAATAAAGTAAATAACAAACATTTAAACTGAATAAAAAAATAAATAGATAAAATAGTAAAACTGATTTATTTATTTGGCAAATGTTCTGTAATCCTATTACAGTATTTTTCAAAAATAAAGAAATAGTTAAAAATATGAATAAATTAGAAGTCTTTTTACACCAGGAATCCTTTCTATTTGTTTATTTATTGATGTTTATTAACATCAATAATAAACAACAACTAAATGTTTATTAGAGATTAATAGACTTGTTGCAATACTTCATTAGACAGAACTTTATTAGACAGGAGTTCCATGCACTCAGGTGCTGGCATTTTTAGCGCTGTCAAAATTAGTCTAAAAGCTAAGTCTAGCTTTTGACACATCGGCCAAACTGAAAACATTATTGGCCGATGCCAGTAATTAAAAATGCCGGATACTGGCCAATATCAGTTGACCACTATTAAAAATGAGACTGCATAAACACATAAATAAATTAAAATATTACTAACAGAACCTAGGTATTGGTGCAACACTGTGAAAAAAAAGGGATATATCAAGAAAAATATTATAAAAAAATTTACAAACCAATCAGGCATCTAATTTTTTCCTTTTTTATTTAAAAAAAATCCTGTTTAACTCATAAATATGCCACATTATGGAAGTAAAGCGCAAATGCCATTTCATGTTGACTTTAGGGAGAGAGAGAAAAAGCTGGGGAGAACGACTATAGAAAATACAGACGGAATGTTCAGTGCTTCATTATTGTCCCCAGCAACCTGCCTGTGACGGCCGGTTGTCATATCGCAGGCCGTTATGATGGTACTTACTGTGTGCTGTCTAACGCCTATTATACATTAACATTCAGACAAGGGCACAGACAGACCCAGGCACCCACAGCAGACAGTCAAAACACACACAGACGCGGCTTTCTAAACAAACACCCTGACTGGACAGAGAAGTAAAGCGGGAGACGAATCAAGAAAACGGGTTGTTTTAGCAGTTAAATGGCTAGGTCTTGATCTTATTGTGTCCATCATACCAGATTAACATCTATATTCAAACTATATCGGTTCCCAGAATTCACAGCGTTACCAGGAGTAGCCAGGACCCACTTGCCGTAAGAGCAGCCATTTGGCTTAATAGTCTCATTCTGTGTGTGTAAGTGTGTGTGTGTGTGCATATGTTAACAGAACAGGAAGGAAATGGTGTAATAGCCCACTCAATGCATTTCAACCCGCTGCTCTGATGGTGAATGCATTGCTTGAATTCCATTCGAGGACAGACTGGCAACTAATGTTTCTATTTATATCCCCAAAATTTGACGGAATATGATTACAGATATAAGTGCAAGTGTCTGTGCGCGTGTCTTACATAATAAATATACTAATCTAGCTGAGCGTCATCGTGCAATGCGGATTTACTCAAATCCCCTCAACAGCAGGAAGAGGAAATCAGGCCATAGACGAGCAGTGACCTTGCTGCGCTGGTCACGTGACGCGTGGCAGTGACTAAACTGAATATCAATGCGGATCGATGCAATCAAGACATGTCTCTGTTGATGCTTCAGCGACACCTGTGTGTTCAACCTGCAGTGATTTCCATTAGATGGATGGAGAGAACGTACGAACAGCAGATGATGAATTAAACACAGCATTTTAAACAGATTTCTAAACATAAACAGGAAAAACGTCAGCTAACACCATCCCCACCTGAGTGAATATATTTTTAGACGGCTCTTATTAACACTGAATGAATTTCACAGCGTCATGCCCTGGAAACCTGTGATCTGCTCAGGCTGCTTGTATTGTGGGTTTATTTGTCCCGTCAAACACACTCTGGGAGCTGACAAATCTGCCACAATAAACTTTGAGTTAAAAGTGAAGTGTGTATTTTTTTGATGTTAAAATATTTCTATCCCAAAGCAGAGACAGCTAAAAGTAAGCAATTTCCTCGGAGACAATGTGGGTTGTAGAACTGTCTGGAAAACCCATTATTTTCTGATATCACACACACACACACATATATATATTCTTTTCTAAAAATAATGTCAGGATCAATAAGTATGTATATATATATATATATATATATATATGTATATGTATATATATATACACACACATCGCATCTACATATACATCTATATATCTATACATATTAGTTACATAGTTTATTTTTTTCTTTTCTAAAAATAATTTCATGATCAATAAGGCTTTTTTTCAGTACTGTTACACAAGGACTGATCAAAACAGTAAATACATTCATACAAAACACAAGTTTATTTTTTCAGCAACAAATTTTAAGAAAAAAATCTTTAGCACCACTTTTCTTGAGTTTCCTATGAGATCTGTTTTATTTTTTCCCAAATTCCATTTTAATTTTTCTGGATTCCGATTTTTTCCATTTCAGTTTTCTAAACTTTTCTTCTACACTAGTTTAATGGTTAAATTACATTTTATTAATCAAAAAGCATGTCTAATTATTTGAAATCATTAAAAGTACACAACTGAACAGCAATTCATTAAAATTTTAATAAAAATGACATTTTTAAGGCCCTGTAAAATCCGTTTTATTGTTCCCCCTCAAATTTAGTTTTATTTTTACCAGTTTTATTATTCTGTGTATTCCATTAATTTTCTGCATTCCATTTTAAAAGTTTCATTAAATTTGAATAGTCAAAAGCATCTCTAAATAATAAATTTTATTATTAAAAAAATAATAAAAATGTGTTTTTGTTTTGTTTTTTCAAGAAAATAATTTATATTTTTTCTGGTAAATATTCCTTAAAAATAATGATTTAATAATTATTTTATTAGTAGCAGTACTATCATTACATTAAGTAATATATTTCTGTCACAGTTTTTTCAAGTTAAACCAAACTTTTATTTTGACAGGTTGCTGTGAAGACCTTTAAGTTTCTGTTTATAAATGATATGATGGTAGTGTTGGTTTTCTCACAAGAAACGGCAGAGGAAGAAAACACTGCGAGCGTCGCAGACTTCAGTATGAGTAGTAAACAAAATTGTGCGTCTGTGCCATTCATTCACACAGAAACACGCAGAACATGCAGCACTTACATTTAAATAGTATTTTGTGGCTTTATATTCACAGATACTAGTCCATATCATGTTTTGATTTAAGTGTACTGACCTACTTTTGATTTATTCAACCAAAATTTGGCAAATTCGGAAATCATAGTGTCCTAATTTTAGAATGATTTATGAAGGATCATGTGACACTAAAGAATGAAGTAATGGCTGCTGAAAATTAAGCATTGCATCACAGAAATAAATTACATTTTAAAATATATTAAAATAGAAAACTGTTATTTTAAATTGCAATAATATTTCGCAAGATTACTGTTTTTACTTTTTAACTTTTTACTTTTATCAAACAAATGCAGCCTTGATGAACATAAGAGACTTCTTTCAAAAACATAAAAAAAATTTCACCAACCCAAAACTTTGTAGCTTATATATATATATATAAATATATATATATATATATGGAATACATATAGCAGAATTCTGTTTGGGAAGATCGAATTTCTGCAGAGCTGCAGCTCTTCACACATCACCTTTAAGTCTTACAACCCAACAGGTGCCTTCACACACTGAGGGATGTGAATGCGAGTGTGTGTAAGTCTATGTGTGTGTCCAATGGTTTCATTCATGTCTTTAATCCTCTTGGCCCTCTTCACTGGTCTGTTTTATAACACCGATGTGAGAGTATACTTCACACACCATGGTAGCCGTGTGTGCGAATGTGATTCTTTTGAGCATTTGACCTTCCTCTAACCTTAAAACGAGAGCCTATGAGTAAGAGATAAGTGAGGTGCTGTGAACAAAAAGGAATAGAACAATCTATCGAAGGGGGAGGGAGGGAAAACACAAACCAGAGGAGACAGGAGTACCATCACACCCTAGTGAGGACACAGATCTCATTAAAATGGCTGCCGAGTGGTGACATGATGGCCAGCATTGACTTAAAGCTCTGAGATGCATGACCAGAGAGAATCCAGAATGTGTGTGCGCGTCTGTGAGAGAATCCTGCTTTTATCTCGTTCACTTTCACCCTCAATCTATCCCTTACATCTGGACATCACACAGGCTCTGATCCAAGACCACTAAACACCTGGATAGGTTCTGTACAACAAAAGCGGATAGAAATGACATAAACCAGGAGAAACCATCAAATCTGACCTTTGACAGCACTACCTTTTATCCCCCAGCTTAATTCATCCATGACAATACAACACACACACACACACATATCTCACAGCCCCAACCGAGCATAAACGAATCCAATGAGCTGCCACGAATGAACACACTCCGGACAAAGTGAACGAACGGCGAGGTAAATATGGCGTATGCAGTCCTAGTATTAGACTACAGAGAAATCAGTAACTATCAGATGAACACATGGAGATTCAAGAGCATGGTGTCCAACTCCCTATCAGGCTCAGTCCAGTCCATCTGTTACAGGGTACGAGACCAGCACACACACATACACTTGTGTGTGTGCATCTACACCCATATGTTTGGACTCTCCATCTTGTGAGATCACAGAGTCTATACTCCAGCAAGGCATCAAACACATAAAACACATGCACACATGCTCATATATCCTCCAACGATGTGGCCTCCTGCCTTCCTGTCTTTAATCAGTTCATTGAAATCAATTAGAGCTCATTGATCCGAAGCTTCTGCATGAATAAACAAGACATGCTGTGTGGTGCTGCTGCTGACACGCACACACGCAGCAAATAGCTGAAATGACACGTCTACATATTGCACTACTGTACACAAATATGCTGCTGAATATGGCCAAAAGTGTCTGGAAACCGCCTTATGAATGGGTTTCACTATTTCAGTGCAGATGAAACTTACTGTTACAGAATACAGTGAGTGACATTCTAGAGAATTGTGTGCTTTCCAAGAACTTTTATGTTCCAGCATGACAATGAAGCTCTTACAGAAATCGTTCTCTGAGTCTGGCATGAACTTGAATGGCCTGTTGTGATGATAATCAACAAAATCAACGAAATTTTTAGTTGGGATTCATGACAATGACCATGTTAATACACACACACACACACACATACTGTTGACTAACATATGACAATAAAAACAACGCTTCTCATATTAACAATCCTCTAATCTTTTTTAAGGTAAAAATCTTTTTAAATTATATAAAAACTCCTATTTATATCCTATTATATAACATATAACTTGTATCTCCACAAAATGAGATAAAATAACAAATGCACTTTAACTTAGTTACATACAGTTGAGGTCAAAAGTTTACATACACCCTGCAGAATATGCAAAAGGTTAATTATTTTACAAAATAAGAGGGATCATAAAAAATGCATGTTGTTTTTTATTGAGTATACTGACCTGAATAAGACGCATATTTCGCATAAACGATGTTTACATATAGTTCACAAGAGAAAACTCTCTTAATACTCTTGACTATTAATACTATGTTGTTACCTGAATGATCCACAGCTGTGTTTTTGAACAGAATGATGATGAGTACATTTTTCTTATTTTGCCTAATATGATATTTTTTATTTAGTACTGCTCTTCAGAAGCTACAGAAGATGTTTCCCAGAAGAAAATCCTTCCCGGCTCTTAATGCATGTTTAGATGCAGCGGCAGTGAAAGTTTGAACCTTCTGTCATAGCTGCATACGAGTCCCTCAATTGTCCTCAGTGTGAAAAGATGCATCTAAAAATCATACAGTCATTGTTGGAAAGAGTTCAAATACACAAAAATGTTGAAAAACCAACTAATTTGTGGGACCTGAAGGATTTTTCTGAAAAACAGCTGGCAGTTCAACTGTTAAGGACAAACAAGGGACTCATGAACAACTATCACTCAACAAAACAACAACAACAAAAAAGCTGTGGATCAATCAGGTAACAACAGTATTAAGAATCAAGTGTATGTAAACTTTTGAAAGGGGTTTTTATAAATTCAGCTATCATTTTCTCTTGTGACCTTTATGTAAATGTCTTTTATGTGAAATATCTTATTCAGGTTAGTACTAAATAAACAATAACATGCATTTTGTTTGATCCCTCTTATTTTGGTAAAATAATTACCATTTTGCAGATTCTACAAGACGTGTGTAAACATTTGACCTCAACTGTAAGTCAAAATGTGTCATGATGTACATATGCTTTTTACATAAGAACACTCTAAAACATGTTTTCACATGCTGTTGTTAAATGTTGATACTTGTTTCAACTAATGTATAATTTGTTG
The DNA here is from genome assembly GCA_019740295.1 of Labeo calbasu. Lineage (NCBI taxonomy): Eukaryota > Metazoa > Chordata > Actinopteri > Cypriniformes > Cyprinidae > Labeo > Labeo calbasu. Next base: position 14,651 of record JAHKKF010532561.1, read on the forward strand.
AAGTAATTGATTAAATTGTTAACACTAACGCAGGGAAGAAGAAAAATGTGCATGACAATGACATCAACATTATCACCTCAAATGGGAGCAAATCCCAACAACCCTGTTCCAACATCTAGCAGAAAGTCTTACGAAAAGAGTGGCACACGTTATAGAAGCAACATAAAAGCACTGAAATGTTCAGTAAACAAATATGAGTGGTGTCTGGGTACAGTACATAAGCTACAGTCCAAAACCCACACACAATTTAAACTCTACAGTTTTGCAGCGAGTGGAAAAATGAACATCTACAGTAACAAATCAGTCCAGCACAAGGACAGTCACACAGTTGCTTCCATCCATTACATTGCTCCCAAATGACACAGTGAGCTCCATATCTGCTATTTGGGCCAGAGAGAAAAAGAGAGAGAGCTCAGCATTCCCTGCTCACAGAACAGAGCGCTTCTGTCTCTTCTCAATTCTGCTATCCACTAGGTTTGGAATGGCCATACTAGGATAGCATATAAATGTGGCCCATTCTTTCAGACTATGTGTGTGTGTGGGGTAACTGCTGCTCTTGCTTCGACCTCTCCTCCCATCAGATGTTCGGCACATCAGTGAACCAGCGATTACTTGTCTTTGATATACGGTGATAGGTTTACGTTCCAGTGTTTGAATGTATGTGTGTGTGTGCAAGTGTGTGTTGCAGGAGGACAGAGAAGGATGCTGGGGGCTGGAGTGATTCTTTGATAATCTAATTTTCGCGCTTTATGACGTCAAAGCATTTTCAAATATATTAAGAGAAAAAACAAGGGAAGAACGAGCAGTGTTTAACAAATTGTACATGGACTACATGGGGTGAAATCACTACTAAAAAAAGATGTATGCCTCTTTCTGCAAATATAAAGGATTTATTTAAAAAAAGAAAAACAGAATTTCACCCCTGACTTGGAATCTGAACTGCATTTATGATCATGCTAATGAATAGTAGATTATATATGTGATATGATATATAGCCTACAGTATATATACACTGATAAAAATGATTCTGTGGTGTAGTAAATACTACAGAAAAGCAAATGTAATTTCTACATGAAAAAGTCAGATCAGGCAGTAATTAGAAAAACAACAACAACAACAACAACAAAAGTAAATTCTATATTGGTACTCAATTGTAGAAGTTAAAGCGAATATAAACATTATAAAATTAAGTAAAACCATCTCAACTTTTCTGATACTGGTGTTTCTATCATGCACTGGTGCATGGATAATTTGTCCTGTTTTCCAGCTGTATTTACACAGTTTTATCATTGCTTTTGTTGTTAGATTTGGTAACTTGTGATTATGTTACATAAATAACAAATTCATACTCAAAAATGAACCACAGAATGTTACCGCCACTACGTATTTTTTTCCAAGTATTGAAGTCTCTGTGTTCAAACGAGTACCACATTACTAGATATGATGTCTACATGATATAATGTATTTAGATTTTTCTAAGTAACATAAACATTAAATGCATGGTTTAACGTATTCAAAGTATTGCCAAGTAAGCTTTGACTAAGTAAAAATTACTCTTTTAGACTTTAAACTTTTAGTGGCCAAGCTAAAGTTACATATTTTCTTTGTTAAATTTACTTGAGTAGATTTTACTTAATTCTACATGTGAAATTATATATAATGAATGTTAAGTTCAATAGCAAGTAGATTGTACAGAGCAGTATCAGCAAAATTTACTTAAAATATCAGCTTATGCATTGCTATTGTTGATTCTAATTCTATTTGCTGTTTTGAATTGGAATTAAAATGTTTGGCTGGGTGACAATGATGTGGAATGGCATATACAGTTAAAAAAGTGTATTTAACCACAACAAATTCCTGGAAAGAATTAAAAAGTCCATGTTTCCAACTGGTGTTACAACTCAATGTACTGGTACTCTTGGCACATGACATTAACATGCAGTTTACTTTGCTGATTGCTAAAATATTTTAAGTTGTATGAAAATAAATGTGGAAGTATTACATCAAAGTTTGAGATACAATGCAAAAAAAACTAACAGTCAAATGTTTGAAATGTGTGAAAACAGTGCCTGGGAATTGGAGGGAATTAGGATAGCCATAGATATGAATCTGCCCTAGCCAAAAAGGAAAGACAAATTTAAAGCATTTTAATGCTTAGTATTAAAATGGGTCAATATGCACGTTTAATATCCCGACACACACAATCATGAACGCTACAGCACCATCCGCGCGTGCCCGTTATGCCCCAGTTGAAACGCGCGCGGATGAAGCGCCTGTCGCTCTGCATTTCGAAACAGGCTTCAGAACAGGTTGCAGCACCACACAGTTTAAACAGCAAAAAGTGCTCCTATCATTTCCGCTTATGCCAACAACATTTTACGTACGTCCCAATTGAAAACCCTGCTTACTATACAACATCAGCCTAACAAACAGTCAGAGCAGAAAGAGATAAATTTATAATACATTTTCCACAGAAGTGCCTTTACCTGGGAATGAGCCGCAGGCAGAAATCCGAGGTCTGTATATTGGAGATCTGTGGGTATTTCCTCTTTTTCTCAGTCGCTGCTCAGCGCAATTCCATCAGCCTGAGCTCGGGATAAACCAAAAGATTCTCCGTTGCCCGAGAACAGCGGGAAATGTTTCACGGTTTCTCCCGACAACACCCAGGCATAAGACAGCTTCAGAGGAAACGATTTCAGCAGTGAAGAACTGTTATCAACAGAACGTATGCGCAAATGAAGTCTAGTTGGATTTGTCCGTTGAAAAGCTTGTTTGGAAACGACCGCCAGCTTCTCCCATCATAGCGCGAATGGGGAAAAACGAAACAACAAGCACGAATTCACTTCTATGACCTGTTTTCCCCTCTTATGAGTCTAATCAACAGTCTCTTCCCGTTTAAACGTATTAGACTTGATATATTTCGCTTTAAACGGCGATTTTACGCGCTGACTTTAGCGGTGAAGTCTCTAATCTATCAGCATCTCGAGCGTCTGATTCAAGCTACTGAAGGCGGTCATGGTGCTCACCGGCTCCGCTGTCGTTTCCCCGAGATTCCGGGCGCCTTTGCAATGAGAGAGATGCTGTGAGGTTTTTGATTGCCCATCTCTTTCGCTCTCTCTCTCTCTCTTATGCGCGTTCACGCTTTCTGTGACGCTCTGTATCCAAGCTGCTCTGTCGCTGTGACAACGCGCGCATTCCACACGCCGGCCTCTCAGCATCCCTGCATTCCTGTACGATACAGCTCTGCTGGACACAGCGCTAACAGACCCCGGCGTATAACTGCGTGCTGACGGCCGTAGTGCTGTCAAAAAAACAAGGCTGAATTTTATATCATATGATACGTTTGATTTCTCTCTCCTTCCTCGCGCACGAGGTCATCCTCAGTCCTGCATCAGAATGACGTCAAGGCATATTAAAGTGGCAGAAGCCCCTCTTGTTCACTATCACACGATCTCAACCGCGGTGAATGATGGGGGATCTTCTTTTATGTGCCTGTTGTGCTAAGGCTTATTGGTTTGATATTAGAATGGAAACGCGCGTCTTTGGTACCCAAAAGATTGCACTCGTCATTCTCAAGAAACGATGACATTTGTGCCTAAAAATTCAGGACTTATATAATAAATAGACCTAGAACTAATCAGACATAAGCAAAAATGTTGAAGCATCACATAACAGCATAATATAGGTCTTTTTTTCAGTGTATAATGGTAAAATAACACATCACTGCAAATACAGTATTTACTGTCCTAATATTTTCAGTATTATAATTTTACTATTACTGCAAACCATATATTTTCTCAGAAAATTACTGAAAAAATGTATTAATTTAGAAACAATCACTTGGAAATTGCTAGTAAATTTCACAATTAGTTACAAAGAAACGACAAATAAAACATTGAATTAAATGTGAAAATTGTTGAAAAAAGCTTAAAGATTAAAACATGTAATTATGTAAAACATAATTTTCTTGTAAAATTTACTCCAATATTTTTTGTTCTATTTACAGTTTGAATAATCATTTTTTACAGTGTATATCTACAAAGTTAAGATTTCAATAAAAGCAAAACTTGAGTAGAATACTTATTCCTAATTCTAAAATCCATTAAAATGTAATAGTGATGAATGGGGACATGCAAACTGGTTGGTTGATGTTATGATTAAGAATAAGCCATTGAAACAATGCAGATTTTCTTAAAAAAAAAAAAAAAAAAAAAAAAACCTACATAACATACATCAAATCAGACTAATAATGTTTAATCAGCATTAAATAAACAATTAAATAAATCAAGTCAATCAAAGTAAATAAACAAAGATTAGGCTATAAATAATAAATACAACTATTTCAATGTTTTGTTTTGTTTTTTTCAAATATTCAAATTGGCAATGCATTACGTTATGTGCTGTTTCTTTGTGCAAAGATACAATTTTTGAATGAAAACTGTTTACACCAAGTTTTTTTTTCAGTGTATAAAGGTAAAATAGTTTTATAATATTTTTAGTATTAGAATATTTTATTATTATAATATATTTTCTCAGAAAATCACTGGGAAACAAATACTGATTTAGAAACAGTCACTTGGAAATTGAGAGTAAATTTCACAATAATTAGTTACAAAGAAAAGGCAAGTAACACATTGAAATAAAGGTTAAACTTTTAAAAAAAATATTTATTGTAAATTCCAATCATGTTTGTTCTATTTACAATTTAAATGGTGTTCTTTTTTTTTTTTTTGCGTACATGCTTACAAAGTGAAAACTGATTTTAATAAAAGCAAAACTTGGTCAGAATATTTTTTATACTATAATCCATTAAAATGTAATAGTGAATAAACCAAAAAAAAAAACACTGAAACAATGCACATTTTCTTAAATACACTGAATCACCATTTTAAATACACTTATTCACCAGGTGTGCGCAAACACGCAAGGAATTTGCTGTGGTTTTTCAAATCAGTCAAAAAATGAAAGTAAATTCAGTATTCTGATAATTATATCAGTAGTCATGGCTTATGGGGACACAAATGGCACCTGACATTTGTTACATTGGTTACATCTACAAAACAGAAAGAAAACACATTCCGTTATGACTTAATCATCAAATTTATGCAGACTTAAAATTAACTCAGTAGACTCTAATTGTAAACTACATGACATGCAATTATTTCACAATCTTCCATCACTTAACATCAGTCAATTATAATGAGAAAGCAGCAGTTTGATAAATGTATTAAAAAAGATTTAATAACTATAATCTTTGATTCTGCTCCAGTTGCACAAACTGCAGTACTATTATGTCTACGCTCATGAAACAAAGAAAAAATTAGAGACAGCAATAAGCAAAATCCCAGCACTCTTGTGGGAATATCTATTTTCCAATTGCGCTCTACAGAATGATGTGATGAGCGTCAGCACGGGCGTCAGTGAGACCCAGCTGAAACCCGTCCAGTTAGTTACACAGAAATAGATCACATTCTAACTAGTCTCCAGACAACACTGAGGAACTTCAGGAGATCTTAAACTCATGCAGACCGGTCTCACCTTAATTTGAACTGAAGCTGAAGGCAGCAGGTGTGTTCAAATCTGTTAAAGCAGCAGAAACATCTGCTCTGGGCAGAAGAGGGATTCATTCCTCCTGCCTCCCACAGCAGGAGGGAGACACTCAGTGGCCTGCCTTGCCACAGTATCCCACCTTACAAGACCATACACACTAGAAAACAACAGAGGCACTTCCCCAAATGTTCCACAGACAATTATTTATCTACAGTCTGAGAGCCAGAGTCAGCATGCACTGTATGAAAAATCCTGTTGTTTTTACAAAACAAAACTGGCAGCTGTGGTTTCCAGAATAATTGTCTAAAATACAATAAAATGTTAACAACCTTACAAAGCAACCTATATTCTTCAAAGCGGAAGTATATGGGCGAGACTTCAGGTTTAAGGAGAAATCCACTTCCAAAACAAAAATTCACAAATAATTTACTCACCGCCTTATCATCCAAGATGGTCATGTCTTTCTTTCTTCAGTCGTAAAGAAGTTATGTTTTTTGATCAAAACATTTCAGCATTCTTCTCCATATAATGTACTTATATGGTGCCCCGATTTTGAACTTCCAAAATGCAGCTTAAATGCGGCTTCAACTCAAATATCTAAGTTGTCACTTAGTAGAACTTAACATTTCAAGTTGACTAAACTTTTTTGAGTTGACTGAACTTAAAATTTTAAGGCAGACTAAGGCTGACTCAACAAATTGTTTTTTACAGTGAAGCAACAAACTAAAATGACACTAAAATAATGTAGCAAACATTAAGTAAATCATATGTAACATGGAACCCTAAAAAAAGATCAAATGTAAAGAGGGAATTCTGGGAATGTCAATTTACATTTTTTTTCCAACATAGCAAAAAAAAAAAATTACCATTAACCAGTTAACAGTTTTTACCAGTGTTTTATAAAAAATATCTAAAAATAATACAAAAAATATACTATAGAAAATATAATAAAATATATAATAATATAAAAATAATATATAAATATTACAACCATTTTTACAGTGTGGCTTTAATGGAATGACTGTTTAAAAGCAGAACACTGACACAAAACATTTAAAGTGTTTATAGCACTTGTGGCATAATGCTGATTAGAACAATTAAAAAAAAATCCCTTCTCTTAAAAACATAAAAATAATATAGATCATACACACGCTACTCAATTTTCCCTGAAGAAGGTCAATTGACTGAAATGTTGCTCAGTCAAATTTCTGTTATGATGCAAACTTGAGAAGTGTACAAGATCTATATGTTTTCTTGTTTGTGTTGTAATTTCATCATCTATGGTTGATTCGCATGTGCAGACACTATATATTTTTTAGGTTTTAAAAAACGTTTGAACAGTGTTATATTCTGAATACAACGTTGTTTAGCTTACAACAACTGTAAAAAGCTCAAACAGTACACATTTTAATAAAGAAATTAATATTCTGACAAAAGTCTTCTGACAAAATCACAAGCTCTACATTTCTGCTTTTAAATCCTCCAAAAATCATTCCCACACTCCTAAAAATAAAGGTGCTTTAATAGGTTTAAAAAAAATTTAAACCATTTTTGGTTCCACAAAGAATCAGTCAAATGTTCTTTAAAAACCATCTCTTTTTTTACCTTTTTATAATCTTTAGAACCTTCTTTGGGCACAAAGAACTTTTTATGAAACAGAAAGGTTCTTTAGATGTTAAAGGTTCTTTATGGAACCATTAAAACAAAAAAAAGGTTCTTCTATGGTAGCCTCATTAACTTCCAAAGCTCTTTGATCCAAAAATGGCTATATTTGGTGAATTTTTTTTTTTTTCAGAAGCTTGATTTGCTGAAGAAATGGCATTGTAACAGTGCTAAAAAACATCCGTCTCATGCGGTCCATTTTATTCGTCACATTTCTATAATGACTGATATGGTGCTTTGCCAAAGTATCTTTTAACAGTCATGCTGGCAGATTATCAGTGATGAAGACAAAGAAAAACATGGAAGACAAGGGACGAGAAAAAGGGAGGACATGTTAGATGGATGTAAGGAGGTGAACAGAAAAGAGCAATTCGGTCGGGGAGGGGGAGGTGGACTATGATTGACGACACTACTCAAGATGGTGACAAGCAAGATACTGTCCGAGACAGAAACAAAGCTGCCTGATGTCCCNCATGGAAGACAAGGGACGAGAAAAAGGGAGGACATGTTAGATGGATGTAAGGAGGTGAACAGAAAAGAGCAATTAGGTCGGGGAGGGGGAGGTGGACTATGATTGACGACACTACTCAAGATGGTGACAAGCAAGATACTGTCCGAGACAGAAACAAAGCTGCCTGATGTCCCTGAGACATATTACCTTTATTTCACATGTCCACTGCACTGAACCAAAGACTGAGAGCTTGAGAGTTGGGGGCTGAGGACGCAATGGATAAAAATCAGCCATCAAAGGTAATGGTCCACACCAGAGAAGACTGACATATGCGCAGAGCTAGAGTTGATGTAGCCACACGACCTCTTTGATATTCGCAACACACAAACATCGCACAAACATACACAGCGTTTGCCCGCTGGGGGTCATCTACAACAGGACAGGAAACCCCTGGGGAGTTGAGCATTCTATAAAGAAATATTCTGCAATGCCCTCTCTCTCTCTCTTGCTCGTGTTTCTACTGAGGGACGTTTGATCTGTCTTATTCTCAGTAAGTGACCAGTGAGAAGAATCTTTGAAGTGTCTTATAAGATCCTCTCCTGCTGTCAGAGGCTGAGGGGGCTTTGTTTTCACAAAGATGCTTCAAACACGCATGCACACATTCTTACAGATTCCACACCTTCAACAATTCATCCACCTTCACGCTCACATTGTAATCTAATAGCAATTTTTGTGTACAGTCATCATTGCTCTTATACAATGGTAATGTAATAAGCTAGTTGGGTTTATTGGATGCTTTAAGTCATCATGATCTTCCATCTGTGTTTTAACAAATATAATTTGCAACCTACAGAGGCAGTTACTAAACTTCCTGATTGCCAAATGACTAAATGTATATACATTGTTTACCATATACAGGAAATCTTCACCATACAAAATATTGCCTGTATGTGTGAAACTGTCATATTTTACTTCAAAATCAAAAGAATTTGTGTCATTAAGATCCTCATGCTGTTGTTGCTCTTTTTTCTTTTTCTTTTTTTTTTTTTTTTTGGTATTATTTCCCTGCAATACAAATTATTCCCTGGAACGCAAATTAAAAATGTAATGCAAAATAAATAAATAAATAATGCTAAGTGTTATTATTATTAGTAATTATGAAATAAAAATATTTTATTTAAAAATAAGATTGTAGGAACAAAATTATGATAATTGTAAATGCATCTGGATGCATTAAAGCACAGATAAATGCACTTAATTGGACTGAAAATTATGTAAATTATTATTAGCGTTATTATTAGTAGTATTAGTAGTAGCAGTATAAAGGTCTAGCAATTTAATTACGAAATGAAAATTTTGTATAACAAGAAAAATAATTCTGGTAATTCTGAAAAATGTAAATACATATGGATGCATTAAAGTATAGGTAAATGTACTCAATTGAAATTAAAATAATGTAAAATAAATAAATAAAGCAAAAAAAAAAAAAACAGGCTTATTTTTTTGCAAAGTGTTTACATTTTAATTGTGGGGTGAAATATGAAATATTTTTTGTACAATTCACCCATACTGTATACAAATGTATTTTTATGTATTGTAAATGTATGTAAATGCATCTGAATGCATGAAAGTACAGGTAAATGCACTTAATTGAAATTAAAATAATGTAAGATAAATAATTAAAAATTAAAAAATAACAACAACAACAATATTAATAATACCATATATATATATATATATATATATATATATATATATATATATATATATA
>JAHKKF010532562.1:0-36213 GCA_019740295.1 Labeo calbasu
AATGAAAATATAGGAAATTTTGTGTGAAGTGTCTGACTAACAAGTAATAATAATAATTATTATTATTATTATTATTATTATTATTATTATTATTATTATAACAAAACTATGGAATAGCACAAATGCAAGTAACAGAATTTTTCTATTAACTGACTTAAAAAAAAAACTAATAAAAAGAAAAAAAAAGAAAAAGAAAAAGAAAAAGAAAAAGAAAAAGAAAAAGAAAAAGAAAAAGAAGACTTTTAAGTAATACATTTTTTATAATAAATTTTAAGAAATGTTTGGGCTAATTTTTAACTGTAATAGTAAAGTCACCAAAACTATGGAAAGAGACAAATGTGACCCTGGACCACAAAACCAGTTGCATGGGTAAATTTGTAGCAATAATCAACAATACAATGTATAGGTCAAAATGATCGATTTTTCTTTTATCCCAAAAACATTAGGATATTAAGTAAAGATCATGTTTAATTAAGATATTTTGTAAATTTCCTACCATAAATATATATTTAAAGATTTTCAAGTAGTTACATCTCGGCCAAATATTACCCCATCCTAACAAACCATACATCAATGGAAAGCTTATTTATTTAGATGATGTATAAATCTCAATATGATAAAATTGGCCCTTATGACTAGTTTTGTGGTTCAGGGTCACAAATGGAAGAAAATTTTGTATTAACTAACTATTAACTAACTAGATAAATGTCTCTTTATATTTATACTATATTTATGTAGCCACTCCTCACTGCGGACATTTCTCCACCAACTTCATGACAAATCCACCAGGGAAGCTTTTTTAAACAAATTAAGAACTATTATGTGGAGCTCTAAACTGCCCATTTTGTCCTAATGTCCATGCTAATCCTCACAGCTCAACAGACAGACAGGGGCTTTGCTCTTCAGCAAGTGGTTCAGCAATTACAAACGTTTTCCAGTTTAAATACTGCAGCTGTCTTGACAGCCACATTCAACACAACGTTCCCAGCATGGAACATTCCAACAGAGAAAGTGCACGTGGTTTTGAGGGATTATGGACCAAAACCACACGCACATGTAAAAATCCCTGTAGAATAGGGTATTTTCAAGCCTGGCATGTGTGGTTCATCATAATTTGGATGAATTTTTACAATCTTTTAAGATCTTTCAGTGTTAACAATATTGAATATGACATATATTTTGTCAGTACTATAAACCTTTTTGTGTTATGAAAAGACAACTCCTTAACCCATTAAAAATGGAAAACCAGAATATGGCTGTAATTGGCCATTCCAAGAGAAAAGTAATCACCAACCGCAGCAGCCTCAAACAAGTTTTTGTTTTTCTCTCTATAGCAGGTGGTTTATTGTTCTGCATGACAGCAGTAATGCTGACAGTGATAACTGTACCATTAAGAGTCTTGCTGAAGCAAGATTATACTGGTAAGAAGTGACCTCTTCAGTCAATGTGATTTTTAAAGAAGGACGGGGAGGATTTACACACTCTTTCACACAAGATGTGGGACCACTCAAGTTTTCATGTGCTGTGTAGAGAAATGTAACCTGCCAATTCAGTCTTGAGCCTCTTGGCTGGGTAGGAATCACAGGGCACATTGCCCTCATAATTGAAAAAACACCCTACGAAAACAGAACCTCTCATCCTAAAGAAACATGAGTGGGTTTCTACTGACAAAAACAATAAAGTAAAATAAAAATACACTGATATAAGCAAAACAGGGAAATCTGTATTATATATTTCATAAATATTAGCTCTGTAAAGTAATTCATATGCCAGTTTAGATTTAAGAAATGTTTTATCTGACAAATTATTTTACACTACCAGTCAAAAGTTTTTGAACAGAGTTTTAACATTTTTTAAAAGAAGTCTCTTTTGCTCACCAAGCCTGCAGTTTGATCCGAATTACAGCAAATTACAGCAAAAATACTAAAATTTTGAAATATTTGTACTATTTAAAATATATTTTTCTATTTAAATATATTTTAAATTATATGTACATTGTTTTATATTATAATATGTTATATTTTATTATATATGTAATTTATTCCTGTGATTTCAAAGCTGAATTTTTGCATCATTACTTAAGTAACATGATCATTCTAATATTCTGATTTGCTGCTCAGAAAAATGTACTATTATTATGTTGATATTTATGTTAAAGTTAAGTTTTTTTTAGATGAATAGAGATTTCAGAAGAACAGCATTTATCTAAAATAAAAATCTTTTGTTAACATTAAAAATGTATTTATAAATCACTTTTGATCAATTTAAAGAATCGTTGCTTTTTCTGTATAATTTTGGACACCTGTGGTTTAAGTTAGGGTATATATGTTATTTCATCATTATTATAATTCTTTTGTGTTTTTTTGTTTGTTTTACTTGGCCTTTTTTTTTTTAGTTTGTTTGTATGTCTGTTTGCTTTTGTTTTGATTTTGTTTGTAAGTAAATTGTGTTGTGAAAATTTAATAAATAAATCCTTAAAAAAAAAATCGTTGCTAAGTAAAAATATTAATAATTTCTATAATTATAACTATTATAACTATAATTCCTTCCAAAAATAAATAAATAAAATGAAATTAAATAATTATATATATAATTGTATTTATCGCATTTATTTGATTAAATATACAGTAACAAAATTAGTATTGAGAAATATTATTGCTATTTAAAAATAACTGCTTGCTATTTTAAAAATATTTGAAATTGCAATTTATTCCTGTGCTGACAATTCCAAATTTTCAGCAGCCATTAAATATCACAAGCTGATTTAGTGCTCAAAACACAAATCTTTTTAATCTTCTTATTACTAATGTTGTTAACAGTTGTGTATCTGTGTATGTTTTCTCTGTTTGTTGCGACCTTGAGTAAGGCGCTATTTTTTTTTTAGGATTCTTTGATGAATAGAATTTGTTTGCAATAATATAAAAGTCTTTAATGTCAAATTTAATCAATTTAATGTGACCTTGCTAAATAAAAGTGTTTTTTTTAACAAATGAATAAACAAATACAAACGGATATTACTCTACTCTTGAATTATCTATAAAAACACTGCATTGTTCTCCCACAGTACCTGTCAAAACTTCTTGCAGCACTGCTTACGCTGCAACATCAAGAAATAAAGACAATATACTTACATATGACCAATAAAACTCCCAGAATTATAATAGGCTCCCTACCCTATCACAAAGCACCAGTAGAGATAATGGAAAAGCAGATTTGGCCAGAGAGAAAGATCAGACATGGCAAAAGCCATCTGAAGGCAGTTCCCTCACAGGACCGTGTTAGGGAGCAGAAGTGATTCTACATTCTCTCTCGTTCTCTCTCTCTCATCTACTTGTCAGAGAGCAGTCTGGTCACTCTAAATGGATGGAGAAATTCCCTGCTTACTCATGCATACCGCTGGCAAATTGTCCCTCTCAGATCCCGGCCCTGCCGTGTGATTTGCGCAAGTCGCTGCTATGTAGAGTCTCTGCCTCATATTGGAAAAGGGCACCGCGGAAATAGACAAACTAGTCCGAGAGGTGCATTTGAAGAAAATTATATCTTTCAGGGCTAGCCGACGAGTCTGCGCAAAGGAGAAGCCACTAGGAGAAGAGTGAGACGCCTTTTAGTGGCGACCTTGGCAGGGGAGTGGGCGGCCGGCAGCATTTCGAAAGGTCTCGCTAAGGCTGTCGTGCATGTTATTGTCATCATACTGCGAATTAGGAGGCAAAGGAGAGCGAGAGACGAAGAAGAAAGTCGAGAGAGCGCCTAGGAAATATCAAACAACCTTCACCGAGCTAGCAAACAATTCTCATGAGAGATTTGAGAAGAGATCCTGGTTTCGTGGTGTAGCAGAGTCCCACACTATCATCACGGCTCTTTTGAGGGGAGAGTGTGGGTTTGCGGTAGGATGTCAGGTACAAAACATGAAGGAAGGGGATGTCGAACACACCGGTGCGAGTTCGTGGGTTGCTGTATCTGGTGCTGCCGTTATTGCATTGAATCCCACCTACAGCCTTCCATTTAGACTAGGTGAGTGACTGTGGGCCGAACAATCTTCCCTAATATTAATAATGGCTTCATGCGCCCCCTATGGACTGTGTGATTACCCCCCGGCACGTTCAGGCGTGCCACGGCACTGCACAACGAGTGCAGATTATTAATGCTTTTACCAACTTTGCCTCCAAGATCATCTGTAATAACAGAGAACATCCGTTAGCACTGAATTAGATCAATTAGACGGCACTCTTAAAAGAGGTTACAGAGCAATTCATAAATGGAGCTGTGAGGAAAGGCAAGAGCGAGGGGAAAAAAAAAAAAACCGAGCCATGTTATAGTCCATGAATAACAATGAGAAGGTATTAGACAGCCTAATAGCACCGGATCATGCACAGACCTGTTGAGAGCTTCAGTCGCACTACAGGAGAGATAAACTTGGTCTTGTTACCAATGTGATTTATGCCAAAGACAGACAAGCCTCAGGTACTCGCAACTGTGGACTCTCTCACACACACTGTATATCAGGGGTAGGCGTGATCCAAGAGGGCTGGTTTTTAAATTTTATTCCCAGAATTGAGTAATAATATCCTATTTTACAATGCTTAAGGAGCTTGTATGTTGTATGGCTATGAAATTAAAGAAACAATGTGCATTTCAGAAATATTAGGAGTATTAGAACATTTATTAAACAAATATTTAATTTACTTGAGGTTCAGCTTTCTTTTTTTCCAAAGCCAAATTGAAAGAGACATAGAACCTGTATCTCAAAACCGCATTAGATTTATTGTGAATTCAGGTTGTCAGCCTTGTAAAAGTGATAAATAATAAATTTAAAATAGAAAAAAAAATACTTAAGCATAGAAAATAAGTATAAAACATAAGCTTATAAAATAAGTACAGTTGAGGTCAAAAGTTTACATCCCCTGTTCAGAATCTACAAAATGTTAATTATTTTACCAAAATAAGAGGGATCATACACAAAAATACACATTCTTGTTTATTTAGTACTGACCTGAATAAGATATTTCACATAAAAGATGTTTACATACAGTCCACAAGAGAAAATAATAGTTTAAGATATAAAAAAAAGTTTATATCCTCTTGATTCTTAATACTGTGCTGTTACCTGAATGATCCACAGCTGTTTTTTTGTTTGTTTATTTGTTTGTTTGTTTTTTTGGTTTAGTGATAGTTCATGAGTCCATTTTTTTTCCCTGAACAATTAAACTTCATGCTGTTCTTCAGAAAAATACTTCAGGTCCCAGCATTTTTGTGTATTTGAACCCTTTCCAACAATGACTGTATGATTTTGAGATCCATCTTTTCACATTAAAGAAGGTTCAAACGCTCACTGATGCTCCAGAAGAAAAAAAAAATGCATTAGTGGCTGGGGTGAAAACTTTTGAATTTGAAGATCAGAGTAAAGTAAGTTTTTTTTGTTGTCTTCTGAGAAACATGTAACTATTATCTGTAGCCTTCTTTCGTGGACTGTATGTAAACATATTTTATGTGAAATATCTTATTCAGGTCAGTACTAAATAAACAAGAACATGCATTTTGTATGATCCTTCTTATTTTGGTAAAATAATTAACATTTTGCAGATTCTGAAAGGGGGGTGTAAACTTTTGACCTCAACTGTACATATATGAATTTTCAGGTTGTCATTGAAAAAGTGACAAACAATGAATTTAAAATAGTAAACAAATAAATAAAATACAAATCTTCTGTGTTTGCTGTTTATAAAAAAAGTATGTATATAAATGTATATGCATATATTAATAAATAAATAAAATAAATGTTACATACATACTACTGTCATGCTGTTAAACAGCAAAGACATTTATAATGCTACAAAAACCGTTTTTACATGAAAAATAAATTCTGTAAAATTTTATAGAATGACATTCAAATGATTCCTGGAGGATCATATAATGTTTAAGACTGGAATAATGGCTCATACATTACATTTTTAAATATATTAAAATAGAAACCTTTTTTTTTTTTTTTATTTGTAGCCTAATAATATTTTGTTGCCCAAAAACATTGAGAAATTGCTGTGTCATATTGCTTTTGCACTGTAAAGACTGCTTAATTGGAGGGAAAATAGCAGAAGCAACAGCAAGAACGGCAACATAAATTTATCATTGATTCATAATTCATAAATCACACTGTAGAGCCCTTATACTGTAGTTCAGCATTAAGGTGATCCAAAAGCCAATAAAATTAAATAATAATAAAAAGGAGAAGGAAAAAAGTCAAACCCAAATACAGACAGGTAGTAGAGAATATGCCAAGCTCTTTTATAAGCAAACCGCATTCATCATGTATTGGACATCTATTTACAGAGAAATTCTGCCACATAATATCCAAACTCTCTATTTTCTGATTTGTTTCTTCTCTTAGTTTAAAATCTCTTGATCTTTAATCTCTGTGCCAGTGCCTGTAATAAAGATTATGGCAGCTAGCTACTGACAAGTCAGTTAAATCTTAGCTGGCTGACAACTCTGGCAACAAAAGTATTTGAATATAATTCTCAAAAGGGAAAACGTTTTAATAACAGGCAGCCAGCGTGAACACAACCGCATTGGAGGGTCAGATTTGGCGGCCACTGACTCGCATTAAAATGAGCAAACAAAGCCCAGAGTGTACAGAAATCCTCGTCCAAGTTGTGTGCATCTGACGGGTGTATATTAACCGTCTGCGGTGATAATGCTAGCAGGGGTTGTGGATGTTTAATGACACATCAAAGCCACATGACGGGCCCACAGAGGCACTGATTTTACAATACCACACTTAAATCTTCAAGCAATCCGCATATGTCTAAATCAAATTGTCTGCGCACGTCGTCTGCTAAGTCACCTGCTATACCTGTCTTAAACATCCTAATAGTGCACAAGTACCACTCCCAGCAGTCTCACTCGACAGGGCTGAGTTGAAGTCAAAGGATGGGAGAACAGATACACAAAAGAGCGAACGCACTGCCCTCTCTGCTGCTCCACTGGCTGTTCAGACCGCTTTACGCACACTGCAGGCTGGCTAATTATCATGGGGTTCTATGCTATCCCCCCTTGCCCCCCTCCAATCGAGCTCAGCACACCCCCACATCCCCTGCGGGCATGGGACGCACTGACAGTAATCTCCCTGTGACAGCACTTGGACGTGCCGTCATTAAGCCGTCCGTGTTATTGAGATGATAGCCCTGAGAATGTGGCCATCGTGCCAAAGAGAGCGAGCGATGAGCTGCTCTTCCTCTCCGGCTGAAAGACAATGAAAAAGAAAGAAAGGGAGGACAGACAGTTTTCCTCTTTCCCAAAAGCCACACCAGTTTAATCCGTGCTTTTAACATGCTCTTGCCAAGGAATATTTTACAGTCCGCATGTTGACTTAATTAAACAGAAAATCGACTTAAAAATATCTCCTCCATAAGAAAACCCCCAAACAAATCTGATTTAAGCACACGCAGACAGGACGCAAACAACAAGCGATAGTTAAGGCAGTAGTTTACACATCTTTTACTCACTCTCATGTTGTTCCAAACTAGCATGGTCTCCTTCTCGCATTTTTTTTTTTTGGTACAAAAATGGTATATTTTGTAGATTATCCTGGCTGTTCTTTTCCATACAATGGAAGTAAGTGAAGTTTCAGCAACTAAAATCCCCCCAAAAAGTTTGGAAGGCCAAAATCATTGACAAAACAGCTTCTCTGATGACGCGTATTAACTGCGAATAAGCTACAACAGGTAAATATATCAGCACTGTGGACAAAAAATGATGCTAGAGCAGCAATATGCAAAATTAGTTTGTCTGAAATATCACTAGGTGGCTCGTTGCCAAAGAACTTCACTTCGACTGGTTTAATTTATTTTGTTTATATTTATAACCGTGGAAACATGTCAGTACACACCATTTTTCAAGCACAAGTCCACCAACTTTAATTTACTCTCCTGTCTGGTTTGTTTGTCGGAGATTGGAATGGCAGCTTCTCCATTACGATTGGTCAGATCACCCGTCAATCAAACTTCTGACAATGAGTCAATTACCCATTTGTTTGGGTTTTCTGTAAAATGACGGTTCCTTTGTGTGTGAGGCAGAATGAATTTCAAGTTTTTTTTAAAAGATTTATTGACTATTTGCTGATCTTTTTCTCTGCAGTAGCTCTGAAATCTCATTTGTGTGATGTAAATATGCACATTTTAAAATCTGAAACATCACGGTTAGTTGCCAGACACTTGGAAAGCAATGATGTTTGGCATTTTGACACATCTTTATGTGCCCAATTTAAATATACAGCATGTGAATGAGACAAAAATGTAAAATGGCTCAAAAAAATTTGAATATAGTGCACGGATCATATTTATACACCATCTGAAATGTGAATAAATAAGCTTTCCATTGATGTGTGGTTTGTTAGGATAGGGCAATGTTTGGCCGAGATACAACTATTTGAAAATCTGGAATCTGACGGTGCAAAAAAAATCTAAATATTGAGAAAATTGCCTTTAAATTTGTCCAAATGAAGTTCATAGCAATGCATATTACTAAGTTATGATATATTTGCGGTATAAAATTTACAAAATATCTTCATGGAACATGATCTTTACTTAATATCCTAATGATTTTTGGCATAAAAGAGAAATCGATAAATTTGACCCATCCAATGTATTTTTGGCTATTGCTACAAATATACCCGTGCAACATAAGACTGGTTTTGTGGTCCAGGGTCACATATGCAGTACTTTTAGTCTGACAGCCCTTGGTAACCATTCACTTCCACTGCACGGAAAAGGGCAGCTTGAACATTCTGCTAAAGATTTCTTTTTTGACAAGTGATGAACAATTGGAAATTTCAATTTAACGTGTCAAACTGTTTGATAAATTGCAAAACCGCGTTATCTTAAAGAAAGAACAAAGATCAGATGAGCAGCAGAGTGAGCGAGTGAGGGAGAGAGAGGAAAGGAGAAAACTTTCCTTTCCCCCTCCTCTTCTCTCAGAGTCTCAAAGTGCCCTGACAGGGAAACAGATGGCAATTTAAGCAGAGAATTTATGAGCGCCACAATCTTAATGTTGCATAAAGAAAAGAAAAAGACTCGCATCAAGCCCACTGACAAATGTACTCGCTAATATTAATGCACTCCTCATTCATCCAATATGCTTCCTAATTGCTTTTCTGTACACAGTAATATGGCACCTGCTGCTCAGCCCTTGCTCCGGCGTTCAGGAACCAGGCAAGGCATGGGCCGCCACTGGCCCTCGCGTCGTGATGGATGCAGGGCCGTGCATCACGCACCGAGCCTGTCAGGCAGCATAATTAAAATTTTAGACTTACAGCCGAGAGAGAGAGAGAGTGAGAGAGTGAGAGAGAGGGAGAGAGGGAGGAGTGGTAAACAATCAGACAGAAAACACGGCCACTGCTCAAAGGCATCTTCACAGTCAGTTCACACACTCTGAACACCTCTAGAAGAGTGACTGACACAATCACACACAGGTTCACACAAACAAGTCAGAATATACACATGAACAGTCACAAGAACCTATATATATCTGTCTGAAATAGCATATAGACTAGGAATTTGATGACTTCCTCAACACCATTTCTTAAGATCACCACATACCAAAAAATAGGGGGAAAAATCTGCTTAAAAGCTATTTCAAGTATCAAAAAGCTTATTATTACAGTTAGCAATCATCATTACGGGTGAATTTCACAAAAGTGGTCAAGAACATGTGTTGTTATTTTATTTTTATTTTTTTATTATTTTATTTATATTTTTGGAAAATAAATTATGTTTACAGTTTACATTGTTTTAGCTTGAAAAAAAAGAAAGAATATATAATATAAATATAAATATTATTCAGTCATTCTTATACCCTCCTTAAAAGGACTAAAGACAACCAGTAGAGCAAGAAAGAAAGAAAGATGAATAAATAACACATTTATTATTTATTTATGAATTTTTGTTCATCAAGGAGGGATTTTGTGAGACTCACACACATTCACCCATATATCGGCCACTGTTAGCTTTTGTATGTTTCCAACATTCTTTGAATCCAGTTTCCAAGATCCACTCTTGGAATCACTACACATCGGTTAATTGTTATTCAAGTAAAGAAATCCTTGATTTCTCTCTCACTTAAAAATTACACTCACTTTAAATCTCATTCCACTGCTCGAACCTGTGATTCCTGCATGCTGAATAAGTGTTTGAGTGTGGAATTACACCTTGCACAGAGTCATTTGGGATAATGTAGATCCTCCCTATAGCTCTTGTCATTAACTCTATAACAGCTGCTGTTAAATGCACTAAATTGTACTATAATGAGCAAGTGAATTGCAAGCAATTACAGAGTTAAATTGAATAAATCCTCAGAGCAATAAATTGTCCTTTCTCTTTACTTCAGATTTAATTGATGCATATTCATATGGAGACCCACGCATATAATTCTCAGAGAAACAACGCTGTCTTTTATTTAGATAGATTCACTAACACTTTCAAGATCTGGTATTAACACCAACTGCTAAAACAAATGTGACCCTGGACCACAAAACCAGTCGTAAGTAGCACAGGTATATTTGCAGCAATAGCCAAAAATACAATGTATGGCCAAAACAATAATTTAATAAATAAAAGGTTTACGAAATAAAATAAAAAGTTATTAAGTAAAGATCGTGTCCACTAAGATATTTTGTAAATTGTATTTAATAAAAACAATATCTATTTTTAAATATATAGGCCAACACACCATCTTAAAAGGGATAATAACAAGCATTTTTGGATTTTTCAATATATAAAAGTAAAACTGCATATATAAATACAAATAATAAATATTATACTTTATATGTGACCCTGGACCACAAAACCATAAAGATTAATATTTTGAAAATCTGTATTCTGAGGGTGCCAAAAAAAAAAAAAAAAAAAAAAATCCAAATATTCTTAGCAATGCATATTACTAATCAAAAATTAAGTTCTGATATATTTACTGAAGGAAATGTACAAAATATCTTCATGGAACATGATGTTTACTTAAAATCCTAATGATTTTTGGCATAAAAGAAAAATCGATGATTTTGACCCATTGTTGGCTATTGCTACAAATATAACCGTGCTACTTACGACTGGTTTTGTGGTCCAGGGTCACACATCTTTAAGTTTGTTTATCTTTATTTTTTTTCCCCCTCCCCCAAAAACAGTTTGCGACCATTATATACCCTTATTATGAATCTTACAGGATTTTCACACTGGGCCCATTTTACTGTCTTCCAAATTTGACTGTGATTGTTCCCAGTACCCCTGCAGCGTTGGTCTGGTTTCAGACTCACTTGATTCTATCGAACCCTGGTGCATTTGCGTTGATTTGCAATTACACTACAGACTCACTCTCATTCATATCCAAGGTAAATCACCATCACTGTCGTCTCCTACATGGGTTTTGTTTAACTAATTACATCATCATTGGCTAAAATGGATGTTACTTTACTTCCTGAACAAGTGTGGAACAGAGTTTGATCTGCTTTTCACATTCACACACTCTGTGCCATAGTTCCACTGCAACCAAACTCAGACTACCTCCTACACGTAGTCTTGAGTTCGGTACCGCGGTGTGCTCCTGGGTCTTACCTCAAATGACTTGGCAAGCCAAGTTTGTCAACACCAAATGTCTGTTGTTCTCCAGTGATTTTAGAAGAAGCAGTTTTGGAGCTTGGTTCTGAAAAACAGTATTGTTACAGTATGTTTTCACAGACAAATTAAAATTTTGACTGGTCAAGATTTGCTCGCTTTAAAAGCAAATTGTTAAAAATCACGATCACGACTTTCACAAACAGAAAAACCACTAGTGTGATTTAATGTCATTTTAATAAGACAAATAATGAACAAGAACACTCATTTGCAAAGCAAATTTTATAAAAACTATCCTACGATCATTTATGCCTATACATTTTCTAACTCTTCTCCCTAATTCAGCACTCTAATATGTTTAAAACGCTCATATACACACACAAAAAGGGTTCAACAGCATTCTCTGGCTCTGGTTCTGTGTCAGGGACTAACTCTGTTATGTGTGTAATGGGGAGTGTTGTGCACCTGAAGGCACTTGTCAACACAGGATCCCAGGAGCTGGCAGCAGCCGGGGGCCCCAGCGCCACACATCTGCTCTACCCACTTCCAGTGGGCACACATATCAAAAACACAATCCGTTCAGACACACACATGCGCAAATAACCACTCGTTTAGCATGAAAGGCAACAAAAACTTTGTTAAAAAAAAAAAAAAAGAACAATTAAACTTTTTTTTAAAATTTAAATAAATATATATTATATTATATATATAAAATTTGCATCTCATCAGGTTTTTTGTTATTGTTTTTCTTCAAGTGTGTGTAACAAGGACATGCTTGGCCGCAGCTCTTTCCTCAGCCCGTGTAAAACTCACGCTCATACCGCCACACACGTAGCATTTAACACAGCATGGGCATGCGTTTGCACATCTCAACACCTTACATTACCGCGCTCATCTGTGCAATTGCATTCCTGAGACAGCTGCAAGTTCCTGCCCACTTGTGCACATCCCAGATAACTCTCTCTGCTTCAATGTCACCACAATTACACAACACAGGCACGGGACCAAGGTCCGGTTTGCAGGCGTGAGGTAATAATTGGGTTGTATTTTATGGTTTGTGTATTTTAAGATTGTGAGAAATAGCTCGGCCGAATAAATCATTCATACGTTTAGAGTGATTACCGGAGCGAGAAGAGGGGGGAAGCTGGATCGCCCAAGATAGATTACCCATAATGCATTTCAAGAAGGCAACTAATTAGCAGAAGAAAGGTCAAGTAAAACCAGAAAGTGATTAGAGAGAGGAGACAGAAAAAGAGAGAAGAGAGAGAAAGCGAGCGAGAGATGTTCGCATCTCACATACGTTTAGTCACTTTTGGAACGTGGCCAAATTTTTTCCCCCGCCTCGATAACTGAAAGCAGTCGCTTCAATATTTAATGAAATGCTTATGTTGTGGCACCTGGACACATCCGCATCCACAGCGACCCGCTGCCTCCCAAGTGGGTCATTACTGTAGCCATTTGCAAAGGGCACGGGCCTCTCTCCTCCAGCAATGATGCCAGTCTTCGGGAATCTGCTGCAAAAACAGCAGGGGACGTGGGGGCGGTGCCGTACCCATCCACCGGGAGGACGGAGCACCGCTGCAGAGAGGAAAAAATAAAAAATAAAAGAGGCAACAACAACAGCCCAACGTTGCACCCAGAGCAAAGCTACTCCCACTGAGCCTTGCTACGCTACAGCCCGCAGCCAGGCTTCTGCTGCCTTCTACGCCCAGAGATTACAGCGCACTGCCAGCGCAGGCACGGCGGACGCATTTCTTCTGGCGCATCTCTCCTGTCAACAGCGAAAACACAGCTTTGCGCTGGCACCATCCGCTAAGCGCCCCCCCTCCCCCTTAATGATCCAATGCATCAATACCTTCAGCCATCAACGGGGAGCAGATGTCCTCCGTTACCGTATCCTTGGCCGGGATTGGGAGCGCTGCTTTAAAAAGCATTAGTCTCCAGGTCCAGGATGGCTGTCTCACCGTGGCCCGCCACCCGCTTCCACTGGCAGGTGATCCCGGGGCCTAATGGAATTTAATTACTTCAGCCACATTAATCATGGCTACAGTGGAACAGCCACTATTTCATCTCCACTCTTAGGGGTTATTAGTACAAATACACTGTCAAACTGCATTGTGGAAGTGGCATTTTAGGTGTCATCGCCTGTACATTTATTAAAATCTATATCAATATCTTTCAGCGGACACTGCTCTCACCACCCCCCTCCTCGGTCGTCTCCCGTGCACATTAGGGTTTCAGACAAAGTTTCCTGGCATGAAGTGACACCGGTCTGGGAAACTTTTCCTTCATTAATTCTTTCCTGCCACTCCTGCCCGTCGTTTGACGATTGATTGGACGTGGCTGGCAAGGACAGCGGAGCAGCGCTTCAAGACAACATTCTGAAATAGAGACTTCATGCCCTGACTCGATGGAGGTGTCAAAAGCATTACTCAATTCATTATATTATTAATGGTCCGATGGTCACCAGCGTTTTTTCACAACAGCGATGTTTCATAGATAATACCTGGCAAAGTACACCTAAAACATATTTTGGAAATGTACTTTTTATTATTTGTGACCCTGGACCACAAAACCATAATAAGCTGAATAAATAAGCTTTCCATTGATGTATGGTTTGTTAGGACAGGACAATATGTGGCCGAGATACAACTATTTAAAAATCTGGAATCTGAGGGTGTAAAAAAAAAAAAATCGAAATATTGAGAAAATCGCCTTTAAAGTTGTCCAAGTTAAGTTCTTAGCAATGCATATTACTAATAAAAAAAAATTACGTTTAGATAGATTTACGGTAGAAAATGTACAAAATATTTTCATATTGGCATTAAAGAAAAAAACCATAAATTTGACCCATACAATGTATTGTCGGCTATTGCTACAAATATACCCGTGCGACTTAAGACTTGTTTTGTGGTCCAGGGTCACATTTATCTATGATAGTTTTACAGTTAATGTTTCATAAATGTTGTCCACAGTTTTTTTTTTCGCCCAGGAAAATCATTTTATTTAACCACCCATTAGCACAGTGATGTTTGTCTCTACAGTAAGTTTCTGCTACCTAAATATTTCATTCTTTCATATAATTCTTTCATTCATTCATATAAGTTTCATTCTTTAAAGAAGTTCAAATTGAACCACTGTATGACTTGGCAGAAAATAATTAATGTCTCCCCCCAAAATTTACAATGTTTTATTATCTCTAAATACTGCATAGCAGTATATCATCTCTACCACCTTAACAAGCCTAAACAAAAATAGCACTTTAAACACAAATTTATTTCTAAAATCACTCAGCCAAGGACCAGGTGCTGATTTGTTCTGTTTTAATTATTATTTCTAGCCTTGAAATAAAAATCAATACGTAGATTCTCCAAGCCCTCATTATCCTGTTTCATGTATTTCATAGTAAAATAAAAAGCCACAATAGTAATACGTGGAATTTGAGTCCTGCTGCTCTCAAAACGTGAAGGTCAGGGAAATTAATTTTACTGACTGTGGAGGTGAGGAAAGGAAAAAAGGTGAAACCACAATAAAAAAAACTCCTGCTATACAAAATATTTCAACAGCAGGTAAATCAGTACTCGCTGTTCCATACGTTTCAATATTTCCTAATGCAAGTCTCGCATGAGGATTCGAACACACAGCGACAGCTGAATTAGACAAGAGACCAGCAATAAGAAATTCACCTCACTACAGAAACCTTAACCTCGTGCATATTTCACCAACTTCCAGTTTTTGTTTCATGTGACAAAATCACTTAAAGGCATACCTGAAGAATTTCAAATAGGCTATTTTGTAGACATGCACCAATTTAATAAATACACCAATACACATCACAGCAAAAAGCCCACTTGAGAGGCAACTAAAATCAATCCAGAATCAGGTTTGAATCAGGCAATATAGTTCTACAGCAGAAAAAAAAAAAAAAAAAAACCTAAAGATTTTGTTTTACACATAAAACATGCATGCATTGCAGTGATGAGAAACAGCCTAAAGCTCCGCTTTGATGATGATACACCTATCAATAAAAACATAATGGATCTGGATCAGAGAGCTTGTTAGTTCACTCACAGCCAGACCAGAACCCTATAGCACTAACAAAAGAAAGCATGTGCTTTTAACAAAGGCATATGCATAGTGAAAGCTTTGGGCTATATAGATTACTATACGATTTCTAGAACCTATGCGTGCGCATGTGTGATGTTACATGAGGGGGGAGTTGTGTTGATGAGGCTCAGGTAGCCAGAGAGGCAGCTGGGCCGCAACAGAGGATTCTGGGTGTGAGAATGCGAGCGGTGGAACCCTCTGGATCCCTGCCACTCATCTGGCCACCTTCCTAAGCAGGGCAGAAAATCAAACAAGTAGGAAAGAATTAAATAAAAGCAAGAAGAAAAATGATTTCTTATAAATAGCAGGCTTCGCCAGAAGGCATAGGAAATGAGAGCAGCGAGGCGCAGGAGAGGAGCTTGAGCTTGACACGGGTCTTAAAATTGAGAGGGGGCGGAATCAGGGACCTATTGCGCAAAATGGCTCCAACCAAAGCAAGGATTAGTGTTCCTGCCTCCACAGCCAAGATTCTCCAGAACAACTAATCACCTTCAAGTTCTCTCTTTTTTTTTTTTTTCCTTTTTCCTCCTCACTGTCTCTCGCTCTCCTTCTCACTCCCTTTCTCTCTCTCGATCCTCTTTAAAGTATCATTTCACCCCTCACAGCCATTATGGCTAAAATTAAGCAGAGAGTGTTCTGCCAGCGCCGATTAGACACATCCCTAGATCCGCGCTGAGGAGAAGGTGTCATGTCAGTTACAGCTCTGAGAAAAAACGTGCTTCGCCGCGACGGTCTACACGGGCAGACAGAGAAAGCGACGTACATCTGTGCCACCCAGCGAAAAGACTTGCGGCGAGAATAGTTTCGATTCGGTTCAGAGGGCTAAAATATCAGCCGGCAATTAGAAACGAGGAGGAACGGCGTACAAAACAAAGCTTTTGTGCAAAACCGTTAATAGACTTCAGTGAGGTTTGAGTGAACAAGTGTTATACAATTCAAAATAAAGACAGATAATCTACTTTCAAGTGAGCTTAATTAAACTTATCCTGCAAGAATACAAATGTACATTTGTTTACGGTCGTATGAATATTCTAGTAGCTGGAATTCACTTGAATTCATTTACTACAAAACAACGGTTTGCATATCAGTCAAAAGCATGCGGCGATCAATTAGCTTAATGCAAAGAAACAAACAAGCGCTTCTTTGTTGTAGCTTAAAAATACAAAATGCAGACATCAGCAAATCTCACATTCACACTTTAACCCACTTACAACAAAATGCCAGAGAAGAAACTGAAGTTTCATAATTAGCCATTGCAAGGATGAGCATAAGAATGCGTGTTTACTTCATCTATAAGCAGACGGAGTGTTTGTACACCTGTTTAATGTGACATTCTGCGAGAGATCTGCATCTCACAAGCGCGGCTGCGCCCGCAAAGGGCAGCGATGATATTGATAAAACAGACGTTTTATAATCACAGTGATCTGGAGAACTGCACTGCCACAGGAAGTTTAAATGAGGCTTAGATAGGTCACCTTCAACTTTAAGAGTTTTGTCTGACCTTTAGTTCTTTAATGTCGAGCCGCTGGTTTCGAAAGGGGGAAAAAAAACAGAGGAAGAAGGATGGCTGTATGATTTCTCTCCAGTCCTATTCAGAGACAGATGAAATGGGCCCTGCATACTTGCAAATGACTGGGAAATATGCAAGTAATTTACCGTTAAATTCCATAACAGGAAAACCTAATTGTACAGCATGTCCAGCCTAATTGAATTGTTCTACAAGTGCATTACTGTTATGGAAATAATACTGACAGGAGTGATAAGAGATTGAACGAGAGACACTGAATGGAGAATAAAACTATTAGGCTAAAATAAATTTTTAAAATCAAAAAAGAAAGCGATTCGGTAAAACATGGATGAAAAATCCAAAATTAAACTCTAAATAAATTACTATAAACTAACAATTGTTATAATAATAATCATTTTGATTATTCTTACGCTTATGTTTATGCATGCACTAAAAATAAAAAACAGCAATTAGAAAATTATTAATTAATAACAAATGCTTTCAAATTACAAGCATTAAAAATAGCAACACTAATCATCCAATCCAATGTTTTAACTTGCATATAAACTACATATGTTTAAATGTTTGCAATGTAAATAAAACACTAAATAACATGCTCATTTGTCAAAAAAAAAACAGAAAACTGCTTAATGCATTTGTAAAAATGCCCTTTTGCTTGCTCAGACTTGAAAGGCCTCCCTCTGCTGGTCATAGACTAAAGTGCATTTGACCCTTCCACCGTTTTCCTGCATTGGCCTCTGTCAACTAAACAAAAGCAGCAGCCTGTGTCAAACCAGGCTGTCAATTTCATAAAAGAAAAGCGTGTTTGTGAGATGCAGGATGCGCTGAGCAAACACATATAAAGAAAATTTGCATCCACGCTTGTGTGCACCAAACACATTCAGCCAGTAAATACATGCTGCCAAGCCTTTCTTACAAAACAAAAAGTACACAGAGATGCATACATGTATGCATTTATAATGCAAAGATAACTATGTGCTGAATTAAATCAGAATACTCTTGTTATAATAATTCTGCTGTGAATATTAGCCTTCGTTTGATTGATGCAAAGCACACGTGGTTATATTGAAAAGCTTGTGAGTGATAACGTCGAATCGGAAATGTAATATCACCAGCGTTTCCAAGAACTGCTAAATTTACATTTATGTTACACTCTGACTACAAAAAAAATCTCATTAAATCACATCACTCTTAAACACCGGAACTGCCTAAACATAATGAACCTTGTGATCTCAAGCCACAGTATCTCTTTGACAGCAGGTTGTTTCAGCAATGATAGGTTAATGTAATTTCTCTTTTGTTTTCATTCAGTCATCACGGAGGAGATGTCCTTCCGCGATGACACGCCGATGGTGAGCAACTTCATTTCAGCCCCGGAATATCTCACGCATGTGACAACACCTTCCTTTGTTGCCAAGAGTGTTGAACTGCTTTGAACTGCCGACTGACAGAATAGGGAAGCCATTCCAAACGCAAATGTAAATTATTGTTACTTACACGTTTAACCCTCTAGACACTGTCCTTGTATGTGGAGGAATTCTGAAATCATGTTGCCCTCTTTTGGCTGGCATGTGCGACTGCAGATTCTTTCCTGACATAATTAGGGCTGCTTGAAAATGGGCAAATTTTTAAAAAAGGATGAAGGTGTGCCATCGTGATATGATGTTGAAAAATGTTAAATGTGAATGTGAGATATTTAAAAAAAAAAAAAATCAGATGACAGTGTTACAAATATAAAGGTTTTGACCTTGCAGTTCCCTTACATAGGACGGTACAAAAAAAGATGAATTTGACTGCCACGACCTGTAAAAAAATGAAAACTTGAAAAGAAAGTGACCCGTACTCGCCACACTAGGCCAAAGTACCCTGTAAAGGTCTATTAATGAGTATTTCCTTTTCATACTAAGTCTATTCCGAACACAGTGCTTTCGTTGCTACCGTTTCATTTCATACTCACTCGCTTTCTCCGCCTTCCTCTCCCTCACTCCTCGTCAGACCTGCGGGTCACTCCAGCAGGAACAGGAAGTATCCGTCCTCCTTTCCAGAGCTCACCCCTTCGTCAGTTTCCCCAGCGTTCTCCCAGCATTCCAGTCTTTGATTTCCCACTCGTCTGCAAAGATAAGAAACAAACCCCAGCAATGGGAACTTTCAGTGAATATCCTTTTCAGCCTCCACACCTACTATCCGTTTTGCTTTCTCTTTTTTTTTTTTCCTCCCTCGTTCATCTCTGTGCTCGGGGAAAGTGAAGAGGTGGGTAGTTTATTCAGTAATATTCAGAACGGTTGATCTAAATAAAGATGCTCTTCAAAATCCAGTGTATGTCTAATGGTCTATCACAGAGGGAGGTTTACTGATCTGATTTAAACAATGCTGAGTGGAAAGGAGGAGCGGAAAAAGGACTTTTGTGGTGACAGATGCACTATCGAGAATTTCGGTGGCTCATATTTCAAGCTGGTGAAATAGAGTCGTTTAAACGTCCTGTACTGCCCAATACATAGCGGTAAATAAACGATAAGAGCTCGGCGATAAGCAACCCGCCCCACGCTCTCTCTCCTCGCAGCGGAATCGATACGGCCTGTGCAGCATATCATTCATCTCATAAGTATAATGAATACTTGTGTTATTAATCTCATCTTTATACAGGGGTAATATGATAGTTAATTCAGCTCAGTTGAAATGAATGGAAATAAGTTAATCACAAACGCATCGCTTAGGAAAAATCAATTCGGCCGAGATATTCTAATAACAATACGTATAGGCAACGAGCGCTAATTCCATCATGCATAGAAACCAATATTTCACTCCGTTCATCTGACTAACGCATAAATGGAATATTTCACACTCTTTTCTTCAGTGAAAACAATATAGATTTTGATTTGCTTGCGAACAATTTTAATAAAAAGCTATTGATGGGATATTGATTGGTTAGCTCACGGCACAGCTCGTGGGCCCAGTGTGCAACAATCATTACGCCATGCTTTTGGGTTCATTTCAACTCATATGGTCAATAAAGACTCCATATGCTCTTGGCCCTTTGAACACGTCGGGATGCTTTTTCCACAGCGTCCTTTAAATCAAACTCTACTGTCAGGATGGGCCAGAAGAAATACTCAAATGTAGCACTGCTCCAACATCCGACTGACCGTGAATCAAAGTATGCTGAAACAAAAGCATGTTGCACAAATTGATACTATATCTAATCAGTCTAATACAATAGAGAAAAAAGTCATTATGTGTTGGCAGTGCACTATGATTTCCACCATCACTGAAACTTTAGTAGTACATAAGTAAATTGAATTTAAAACTGGCCAGCGTTTCAAGTCTTCTCAGCTCTTATTTTTCAAGAATCACTTTTATGCTGTAGTTTCAAAATTTGTGGCATCCCTCAAGGCTCCCTGAGTGGTTCCTTGACTTCTCTCCAGTCTGTACCTTCCTTTAAGAATGTGATCTCTGCACTCCAAGATCTTATTTATCCCCATGTCACTTTGTAAAATCTTTATTCGTGTGAACATATCTTTTAAATGTGAGAGCCACTGGAGTAACGGCAATAAAAGGCTGGAGAGGGATCAATGCTGAACGCATTACGCCTCGGCACAGAGACTTGGCTTTAATAATCAAAAAATTGATCCATTAAGCTCAACCTAATTCTTTGCCAAAACGGGAGAGGTGCTCAGTTTTCAACACATGGTTATGTGAAGAATTGCAATTTTTCACAGAGACTCTGGTCTAATGACACAATATTGAAGATGAAATGGGCTCATTACATCATATATATATATATATAATTAGTTGCTTAAAGGTCACAAATCCCAAATAATAAGTTTAGTAAATATTATGACAACCAGACTTTTCCTGTCTAAAACATCTGATGGAGAACGTAATTACATTTTATTTAACAACCTTGAAGGACATATGCACTGTCAAGTTACACTACCAGTCAAAAGTTTTTGAACAGTATGATTTTTAATGTTTTTTATGCATTTATTTTATCCAAAATACAGCAAAAGCAGTAATATTGTGAAATATTTTTACTATTAAAAATAACTGCTTTTGATTTGAATATATTTTAAAATGTAATTTATTCCTGTGATCAAAGCAAAATTTTCAGCATCATTAGCCCAGTCTTTAGTGTCACATGATCCTTCAGAAATCATTCTAATACACTGATTTGCTGTTCAAGAAACATTTATTATTAAATATATATATAAAAAATAAACAAATATTAGAAATAAAAAGCTTTTGTAACATTATACACTATACTACTCAAAAGCTTGGTAAAGCTTAGTATTTTTTTTTAAACTATAGAACTTAAGGATGCTTTAAAATGATTAAAAGTGATGATAAAGACATTTATAATGTAACTAAATGATTTCTATTTCAGATAAATGCTGTTCTTCTGAACTTTGTATTTTTTAAGGAAACCAGAAAAAAATTCTACTCAGCTGTTTTCAACATAATAATAATAATCATAATAATAATGTTTTTTGAGCTGCAAATTACAATATTAGAATGATTTCTAATGGATCAATGGACTGGAGTAACGATGCTAAAATTTCAGTTTTGAAATCACAGGAATAAATTACATTTTAAAACATATTTAAATAGAAAACAGTTATTTTAAATAGTAAATATTTCAAAATTTTACTGCTTTTGCTGTACTCAAATAAATGCAGGCTTGGTGAGCAGAAGAGCCTTCGTTAAAAAAAAAGCATTACAAATCTTACTGTTCAAAAACTTTTGACTGGTATTGTACATCTGAACTGCATCTGCTAAGAGCCATCATTCATGTAATGAGCAAAGACTGTTGTAACTTATTTCTTCTTGAAGTGACCTAACATTTACTGAGCCCTTTGCACATGACCGCGATCGTTCTCCACACACGCTTCAAAGGTTACCGAATGTGTCCGGTTCAAAGCTGTAAGTAAGAGTTCCACTTTTGATACTAGAATTTACCAAAAAAGATAAAACTTTATCCATGCCACTCCATTTGTGTCTATTCCACTGTGTAGGAGCAAACAGCAAAGTTTAAGAGCAGAGATGATGGGGGGAAGTGGATGAAAGGGAGCACAAAGGAGGTAAACAACCAAAACCCTCTGAAACAAGACCCGTGGCAGAGTCGTTTGGACCTCGGTGGATGTGCAGGTCGAGCATCACAGCGCAGAGACACTTCCTCTGCGCCGTGTCCCTGGGCTGCCGCTGCAACTCAACACCGGCTATATCGATCGGACTCCTAAGCCTCCACCAACCTGGTCAAACCCGAGTCCTTTCTGATATTTACCCACTAAAGTATTCCCTTCTGCTAGCGCTGCCAACCCACAAGACATGGAGGGAGAAAAAAAGTCAATTATATACAACGTGCTTGGTTTCCCCTCAAGGATGGAATCCACCCTTTCTAATCCGATCAATTCATGTCAGACAGGAGGCTGGATTCAGCGCTATCTCTGAAGTCCTGTAATCCAGGCTAAGTCTTCACACTGCCTGCCTCACCTCCACAAGAAAAGGGTTTGGTCCAGAGCGTGATACAGCAAATTAGCCGTAGTGTACATTCAGACACACAGCAATGGATGGGTGCCAGTGTGCTAACAGCTAGGCATAATTGGATAAGCAATTCAGCTAATTCCTACTATAGTCAATACTACAGTTGGCTCAAAAAAAAAAATATCTGAATATTTTTATTTTATTTTATTTTAAAGTCATTTTTAAAAGTCAGTTTTCACATTAGCAGGCATATTGGAATACATAAAACAATTTTTAAAATTATACGCTATTTCATAACATTTCAAAACACACATAGGCTTTTTAAAATGTCATTATTTTTAAAAATCAATTTCTATAATAGCAGGCATGTTGAAATAAAGCATTAAAAAACAGAACATACCAAAATATAAAACCACTATTCAGCCACAAATACTGTTAAAAATGTGACAGCTTGCCTCAACCTGACCTGATCTTTCAAATAAAATCTATTTTTATTGCATTATTATTATATTCACTTTAAGGCAAAAGTATGATGCTGTAATTTTAGTTTAAATGTTTCATTTTAAGTGGGTTTTGAACTAGATATTTGAAAGGTGTGACAATTAGCCCCATTCTCTTTTATTGTAGATATTCAGCAAGGTACAATCTGATTTTTCTTTTCTTCCCCCCCTTTTTTAATCCTTTTAGCCACTGGTGAACTATATCCAAGCAGTATATAACTTTGAAGTATTTGGCTGGTGGTGAGACATGGGAAGGTGTCCCATTACAGACATGCAAAGGCTAACGGCCAGTGCGCACGGTAAATGAGCAGGAACGAGGAGAGAGTGCTGGGACACTTTAATTTCCACTGACATATTGTGCTTCATGTACAGTCTGAATGGCTCCATAAAGAAAGTGTAATGATGGTCCAGGACCCTGGCCAAATAGCTGACATGCACGGCTTCCCTGGTCAGCTCAGCACCGGGTTTGATCCGTCTCATTACACCAGTCATTCAAATAATGGGCAGCTATGGGAGCTCTGGTAAAGCTGCAACTAATACACATGCCAAAGTCTACATCATAGTGGTTCATTCTCGCTGTCTGCTTAGTATGCACAGGTGTTCAGGACTGAGAAAGCAAACACATAAATCTACATTTTTAATTTATAACATACAATAATAAAATTATATAAGCAGACATCAAAAGCTTATTTTAAAATGACAGTAACTGCATAAAAAAGTAAAAATAATGTTATGTATTTTATTAGTAAATAAGTGCTATACTAGTACTAAAAAGACAAAAAATATACAACATTCTTAAAATAATCATGTTCTGAAATATCCTCTAAAACGTACAAATACTTTGTGCAAAAAATGCACAAACACATTACAACCTAGCATGTTCTAATCGTCTTTAGATCATATATGAGAAACTGAAGGAAGCTTAGATAAATCAACACCTATAAAAGGATCTCACGATCCACAGTCTAGCAATAACGATATATTTTCAAACCGATTCGTAAAAACAGCATTAAAGCTTGTCTACCGAGATCGGAAAAGAACAATAGCTCCTTATTCTCATTCAGATGAATGCATGGCAAGGAGAGAGAGAGGCGCGATAAATCGGCCACCCCTGCTCTTGTCTCGCTTCAAAAGAATCTGTTAGAGAGAGAGGGAGAGGGAAAAAAAAGCAGGGAGCAAGACCCACACGATGTAGTTCCAGCCAATTGCATTCCAGAGAAGTGACCATGGCTGGAGATAAACAATGCACAATAGATCACGCTCCTCAAAAGGTATAAAAGAAAGGCAGATGCCGCAGGAAAGCGGCAATGGCAGGAGAAAAGAAATAATCCGCGTTTCTCCGGCAATTCCGAAAAGCATAATTGTTAAAATCCTTTATTCAGGATTGCCATTAACCCTGTGCAGTGTACGGCTGCAACAATCTGCATGTGAAGGGAAATAGGAACCTCTCTCTCTCTCTCTTTCTCCCTATATGAGGTTGCCAGGCTCACCCTCTCCAAACCACAGCCAGAGCCAAAATCGCTTTAAATTGTTCCTCACTGTCGCAAACAAAAAAAGCATTTAACACTCACCCATTGTGCGGGGACTGATCTCTCAACCACTCTAGCACCCCGTCAACACAAGCCCAGATATCCTTCCACA
Source organism: Labeo calbasu (assembly GCA_019740295.1). Classification (NCBI taxonomy): domain Eukaryota; kingdom Metazoa; phylum Chordata; class Actinopteri; order Cypriniformes; family Cyprinidae; genus Labeo; species Labeo calbasu. The sequence goes on from JAHKKF010532562.1 coordinate 24,852, forward strand.
GATATGTAAACAGCCCACTAAGATTTCTTTGTTTGGATTTTGAAGCTGGGTAGGTTTGCCTTTGCTGCGCTTGCTTTTACAGCTTAGAAGCAGGTGGATGACAAAACATCAATCTCTCCAGGCACAATGTGTAGCACGCACGCTTGACACTCTACACAAGCAATATACAATCACACACTCCAAAACAGAGCTCTCAGCTGTAATGATGTGTGTTTGCTTAAAGGCAGCTTTACTGAATATTTGAGCATTTTGGTTAAAAAAAACACTGCATATTAGAGCCAGTCTGTGAGATTTAATGAAAGGGGAATTAGACACCAAAACATTTATCCATAGACATCTGCATAGCATCAGAGCCGAAAATGACAAGGGCAGGGAAGGTTATCCTTCACTTTTTATATTTCCACTCTAGAATTAATGTAAGACAGGTGCTACTGTCTATTTGAGGGGGGAACAAAATGTTTATGTGGCGTACACGTGTTTCCACAAAGGAAACCTGTCAGAGAACAACTGATAAGGTAATATCTCAGATTCTGGCTATGTGTCACACTACTTACTCCAGTGTATATATCTCAAGATCAGTTTCTGCATAAACACAGACACCATATAATAATAATAATAATTAATATTTCTATTGTTTTGCCCAGTAAAAACAAACACAGATAGCACATGTACGTCTGCAAGATTAATCTGGTAAGCATCTGCTGTGTACAAACATCTGGCAGACGTCTGAAAGATGTCAGTTTTACATACATTCTTAATCTTAAACATCTTAAAGACATCTAACAGATGTCTAATTGACATCTGATAGGAAACGTCCTATAGACGTACTGCAGATGAGCAAACACTCTAAAAAAAACATCTTCCAGACGTAAATGCAGACGTCAAATAGACGTCTCTGTGATGTATGTGCGCTATCAGGGAATAAAGTGAATTTAACATGTCACACTGAAACATGAAACATAGGTGGTCCATTAAGGAGCATTAGCAAACTTCCAAGGGGACGGCATATATGATTTATTGTAGTTAGTTGTTTTTACCATGTTTATTATTAAAGTATTAAAATAATCTAAGTCCAATATATATTCCAGCCCTTGCACACTTATAAACTATTGTTTTGTATGGAAGAACTATTGTTAATTAATTTCAAATACAAACAGAGTTTCTGTTTAAAAAAGAAAGAAAGAAAGAAAGAAAGAAAGAAAGAAAGAAAGAAAGAAAGAAAGAAAGAAACCACTTTTATACTTACAGAATATACATACATAAAACATTTCCGAAATGAGCCCATCCAGTCAAACAAGATTATAATACTGCATTAAACAGCCTGCTATAGTAGGCGTAACAACAAAAGCAGCAAAGTCTAACAAAAAAAAACATTTATAAAACAAAACAAGTCACGAAACAGCAAAAATGTAAAAGGTTACGTACAGTAACATCGAACGATTTACATAAATAATTACTACTGTAATGTTTGATTTGATTTTGAACATGTCACAACTTGCCCCTACCTGAAAATGTCAGTCCTGAAAACATTTTTCAAACTCTTCATACTTGACTACGTCTTGTCTAATATAGTCCAGGGTCGATTTATTGAGTTCACTTATTCACCCAACACATACAACAAAAAATACGACGATACTAGAATTTTAGTTTGGAGGACAGAATTTATAAACCCGTGTTTTTACTGCTGCAAAACATTTCTAGAATAACTTTGCGTCACATGGGGTGTTTTGACCTACCTGTTGCACTGTGTAGTTTTCTTGTTTAAAATTTGGTTAAAGGCGTCATTTTTAATTGAAAAGGCGAATATAAACATCCATTAAGTTATTAAATAATACTAAACTTAATATATCGGACAATTTCACCTTTATTTAATAATATGCTGAGAGATTATATACGTGTACACTGCCGATATATTGCAGAGATAGATTTGGTTATTCAAATTTTAACAGTTAAACAGGCCCTATGTGGTTAAATTCAGTTGCAAATTAGTTCAAATAAAGTTTGGTGATTCAAACTTTAGTGACGTCAGCGACGCTTGAGTCTTTTAGCGGGAAGTTACTTTCGCTTTGCCTGTATCACAACAACAGGCAAAGCTTCTGACAGCAGAAATTGCCAGTTTGCTGCCTGTAAAGCTTTAGTCTGTGGCTATATGGTTTAGTTTATTGTCGAGATATCTAAATAGGTGTTTAGCTAGCGGTTTATATTCAGTCTGTGCTTTGACATATTTATTTTTTATTATGAGCTGTTTGCTGCTGAGAGAAAGCCCTATGATCGTTGCACTTAATAAGGAGAAGACAGTCTATGACGGGTTCATCACAGTACTGGTAAGAAAAGTTTCACATCCCAGTTCACAGTAATGCTAAATAAGACAGCGTAGGCTGTCAGCTTCGTTTACAGTGTGAATGTGTAATGTCACGTGAATCTTATGCCAGTAGGTGAAGCGACTGTCACAAGTGTCACATTTTTCTCATTATTCAATCTCTGACAGGAAAAAGACTTAAGGATAAGAATATATCTACCGCCTGATCATCAAATGAAACAGGCAAAGTATGATTGTAACAGTATTTCTTTTATAATATTTGTTTTTATATGATGGTCACACTCATGTTTTTTTTCTGTGTACACAGAAATACACAAATCAAAAGTTTTTTAATGTTTTTCTTCTTTTTTTTTTTTTTTTTTTAAGAGTACTGTTCTGCTCATCAAGCCTGCATTTATTTATTACAAAGTACAGTAAAAACGGTAAAAAATTGAAATATTTTTACTATTTAAAATAACTGCTTTCTATTTAAATATATTTTAAAATGTAATTTATTCCTGTGATAAAGCTAAATTTTCTGCATCATTACTCCATTTCTCATTCAGAAGTCATTCTAATATGCTGATTTGCTGTTCAAGAAACTTCTTTTATGGTGGTGATGATGATTATTATTATCATTATCATTATCATTTTTGCTGATGTTTTGAAAGAAATGAATAGAAATGAATACTTTTATTTTGCAAGGAGGCTTCAAATTGATCAAAAGTGATGGTAAGACATGTATAATGTTACAAAAGATTTTTTTTCTCTAAAATTCTACTCAGCTGTTTTCAACATAATAATAATAATAATAGTAATAATAATGATAATAATAATAATAATAATAATAATAATAACAACAACAACAATAAAAGTTTTTTTTAGGAACAAATCACAATATTAGAATGATTTCTGAAGGATCATGTGCCTGGGGTAATAATGCTAAAATTTCAGCTTTGAATTCACAGGAATAAATTCCATTTTAAAATATATTCAAATAGAAAACAGTTAATTTAAATAGTACAAATATTTAAAAAATGTTACTGTTTTTGCTGTACTTTGGATCAAATAAATTCAGACTTGGTGAGCAGAAGAGACTTCTTTACAAAACATTAAAAATCATACTGTTCAAAACTTGACTTAGTGTATATGTTATTGATTTTTGCCTTTTTTATTAAAGCAATATGAAACATTTCTTAAATGATAAAGCACAGTTACAATTATAACACAATTATAATATAAAGATATTCATTATAGTAAGCAAAAATACTGTACAAAGCAGTTTTATAATTTTTCATATTATGGATAAAGTTACCAAAATTGCTCAAAGAAAGGCTTTACATTCTATTTATGTTTGTATATAATATTGAGCCAGTATATTTAAGTCACATATAAACAGTTATTATTTTATTGTAAACATATTTTTAACATATATTTTATTTTACTTGTTTTTTACATAAATTATTAAAAAAAAGTGTTTTATTATTATTATTACTTTATTTCATTGTCTTTGATTGTTTCGCAGATTACATTGTTGCTGGCAAATGAAACGGCTACTTCATGGTTATCAACATATTGTAAAGCAGGTACAATAAATCACAGGGAAATAGTTTGCAGCTATTTCTCATCATTCTAGAAATACGTCTTAATTAACACATAATGTTTGGCGTGGGGGAAAAGGCTTTTTCCATGTGCCTCTAGGGTAAAAAGATTAGATTTATGATTTACCCTGCCTAGATTTATGCGGTACCCTAACTAGTTAAAGTTCATTATTTTCTTATGAATTTAAAATTATTAATAATTAACTCTAATGGTCACTCTCATTAGTCAAATGACAGGTGCTGGTTTTGATATTCAGTATGTAATAGTTTAATCACAATATTTGTATTTGATTTATTTTCTTCGAACAGAGGTTACAGCATTCAGCTAATTTGACGGCTTTCATCCTGGAACTCAGAACAGTATTGGTAAATATTCTCAAAATATTGTGCGAATTATCCCGGGGGTTGGACATTACCATATTCATGTTGACAAATGTTATACATGATGTAATGTTCAGCATCATATTACCATAATAAGCACACGAGTCCCGCAGATTGAATAAATGATTCTCATTACGAACTTGTCTATTATCAGGAAGTGGCGATGAAGAGCCAACCAGGATGTCAGTCCTTCTCACCACCTCAGTATTATTCCCAGCTGATAACAGAGATGGAGACATTAGGATGGGATAAGTATGATGTTTCTAGTGGTTTAGCGCTTCTCTCGTCTCGCGTTGCATTGCGTTCTTATATAATTACGCACGGTACAAACCCTCTGCGTTACTGTAAACTTACTATAGTTTCATGAAAACACTGTGTCAGATTTCTTGCTTTGTAATAAAAGAGGCTAATGTGGTGTCTGTCAGCCACGTATCAAGCTGTGATTTCACTAGGCTTCTCATTTCCCACTTTCTATTAATGTCCAAAGATATAATTATGATATTAGCAAATGCAAATTGGCCTAATTGGAGACCCACTCTCAAGTTTAATGGGGAAATGTAGGCTGAAAAGTTAGGCTGGAAATAAGGTGCACGTTTCAGACCTGAATTGCGGTCAGAAGTATTATACACCAGCGCTATCTGTAAATGCACTTGAGATTAATTAAGATCCTTAATTCGTGTCTCTGTTAATAGCCTCAAGTCCGGCACAGTTGCGGACCCTGATTGGTTTAGGAAGGGGGAAGTGCCGCAGAACCTGGTCATTTTAATGAGTTTTAGTTGCCTTGAAGAAGCCACATTTACTGTTAATTACTGTATAGATGGGGTCAGGTCTGTTCTCCCCTCTTATCCCCAGAATAGTTCACAAGAGTCAGATATTTAGAAAATTACAAAACATCAGTCTCTGGCTGCAGTGTAAGTGTGCTATTTGGAGTATCGCGGTGAAGCGTTAGGTCATAAGAAAATGAAACTTGAATATTTTGACTTTGATCCCATTATGCTCCCATTTTACTGTGAGATATTGCGTTTGCTCTGACATCGTCATCTGAAACCGTTCGGATTTTTTTTAGACAATTGGTGCATGGGAGCCGTGGTGAGAGGTTGTCACACCTTGCACATGTATGAGAGAGAAGCGCGGGGCCTCTCGCTGTGGTCTTTTAACACCCCGCCAAGATAATGACACCTGAGCAGGTTTCCTATTGGCTGGTCTTCTCACCATCTCACTCTAGCCAGCAGTTATATCTTAAAACCCATGATCCCTGGTGGCACCTGTGAGAATGGAATAACTGTACTATTTTCAGCAGCTGGCTTTTTGCATATCTGGAAAGTTGTGATGAGAAGTCTTCGCCAAAAAAAAAAGTGGCCTTGACGGTATTACAGTTTGTGTTTTCCCCATCTTACTCTTCCGATTCTTTTTTTTGTTTTTTCGTACGAGTTTACGCTTTCATCTGTGGCCTGTTTGTATGCAAACATGCCAAATGTTCCTTCGCCATTTATGAGGGGAGCTGATTTTCTAGTTGCAAATGTAATGCTCTCATCAATCCTCCCAGCAAGACATCGAGCCGTCAAGCTGTTTCAATCAACTGAGGTGAACGCCAGCAAGGCCTGATACTGTGGCGGGAGATCCCTGTAGAATGCAGAGTGGCTGAATGGGGTTCCAGCTCAGAAAAGAGATCTCAATTTTGAGGAAATGAATGATTGGTGTGATTTTGTGCCAAAAGCTCATGTAATTGAATGTGATGCAAAAGATTTGTCTCATTGCTTCATGGGTTGTGAGAGAAAAACAGAGCATTAGGGACGTTTTGAACAGTGGAACAGAGAAAGAAAAGATTGTTTGTAGGTGGATCTGCCAGACAGTTTGCATCAAAAATCATAAGCGTTGTTCACAAATGTTACCACCAGTGTCACCAATAATGCTTTACATTTTAAAAGATTTTAAAATAAGCTAACATTGCTGCTTTTTTTTATTTTACTAATAATTTGCATCCATAGAAATCTAGAAAATAGCAGCTAAATTGTACATTTGCATTCACTTAGCTGACATATAGAGTTTCTGCAGGTCTTAAAAGCTCTTAAATGGATGGTTCACCCTAAAATGGAAATTCTGTCACTAATTACTCACCCTCATGTCGTTCCAAACCGTAAGACAGCAACGCAACGTTATGTCATGAAGCTACGAGAATACTTATTGTGTGCAAAGAAAACAAAAATAACGACTTTATGAGGGTGAGAAATTAATGACAGAATTTTCATTTTTGGATGAACTTACCCTTTATATATATATATATATATATATATATATATATCTTCCTCAGCATTTTGTCATGCTTTCCAATATAAATATCCCATTGTCATTAAATCAAGATATGTTTGCTTAAAATGCAAAATGAAGTGTGATTTTTCTGGGAAATTGAACAAAATTAAGTGAGCTGATGCTTAAAATATGAACAAATATCAGTTTGTAGGGTATCATAACTTGTTTTCCCTTTAAATTAAGTACATTCTTCTGACCCCTTTGGCTGATATCTTACATTTGTAACAATATCATGTTCTTGTTTTAATAAAACTCAGGTCATTTTGATCAGTTTCATAGAAAACAAAACTTCTTGTATCATTTTACTTCTCAAGTAAATGTATCTTGATTTAAGAATATTTAGACAATTGCACTGGAAAACAAGACAAATATACTGTGGAAGAACATTACTTTTCATTAGAAGTTATTCTATATTTTAGTAGTTGGGAGTGGTGGTATCAAGCTTATTTTTTTTATATAATAAAATAGAGTGTGAGCCAAGGAAAAGTGTAGAAGTTCTTCTCCCAGAGTTTTTATGTGGATCTAAGTGCTTAGGGACAGAATGTGGATATGTGATCCTGCAGTTTTTGCCAGTGGGAACACTCAGAGCAAAGTGTGCATGTATGGACTAACCACGATATGCTGTTACACGACTCGTAAATAAGCTGCTGAAATACAAGTGTGTCATGTGAAGTGCTGGAATTTTAGCAATAAATCAGCTGTGGTCGCTGTAGTCGATTCAAGACTTTCAGCACTCTTTGGTGGGAGAAAGAATTGTGTAGGTCTGAGGAGCATCTTTATATGAAGAAAAAAACTAAAACCAAAAGATCTTGTCTGATTTATTTGGTCGGCATAACTGAATTACACTTCCTATTAATGGAGCAGTTATGTTTTTGCTTACTGTAAGTGGTCATTGTTGACCTGTCTGATGTGTGAATACTGTATGTGCTCTTATGTGTGGTGCTATTGATCTGTTTTGGCAGGCTTCTCTTCATCGATGCAGAGTTCCGCACACTCAAGCTGAAGGCAGAGGACTCTGCAGGTCGTCAACACGCTGTTACAGTCAAGCTCAAATCCAAGGTGAAGCTAAGGGGTCGAGTCTTATTTTATTTCTTATTTTCTCTCAGCTTGATGTTTTTATTTTATGAGCAGTTTTTGCATGGTCTTTTTTTAAGGCTTGTGTGATCTGCATTTAGTAAAAAAAACAGGTTTTTCAATTTAACACAGTAATTTAGTATGATTATTTATGTTAGAAAAATAAATAAGATTTATTTATCTCTTACGCTTGCCAAGGCTGCATTAAAAACAGTAATATTGTGAAGCATTTTATACAATGTAAGATAACATTTTAGTGTCATACAATATATATGTGTATATATATTACAAAAAAAAAGTATAATTTAATATGCTTATTTGCTGCTCAAGAAACATTTGTTATGTTGTATTATTTATTAACATTTATTATATTACAATTTAACATTTATTTTGTTATATTACAATTATAATATTAACATTTATTATATTATATGTTGAAAACAGTTGTGCTGTTTAATATTTTTGTGAAAAGTAAAACTATGAAAAATGTTTAAGTATCTTTTGTGTATAGAATAAATAGAAGGTTCAAAATTACATTTATTGCATGAAAAAAAATCTTAATTTTTCATTAAGAAATTCCCAATTATAGTTTGAATGATGTATATATTATACACCAACAGTCAAAAGTTTTTGAACAGTAAGATATTTAAAGTTTTTTAAAGAAGTTTTTTCTGCTCACCAAGCCTGCATTTATTTGATCCAAAATACAGCAAAAAACAAATAAATTTTAAAATATTTTTACTATTTAAAAGAACTGTTTTTTTTATTTGAATATATTTTAAAATGTAATTTATTCCTGTGATTTCAAAGCTGAATTTTTAGCATCATTATTCCAGTCACATGATCCTTCAGAAATCATTCTAATATTCTGTTTTGCTGCTCAAAAACATTTATTATTATTATTATTATTATTATTATTATTATTATTATTATTATTATTATTATGTTGAAGTAGATTTTATCTTTTGTAACATTATAAATGTCTTTATCATCACTTTTGATCAATTTAAAGCATCCTTGCTAAATAAAAGTATTCTAAAATTTCTTTCCCAAAAATAGAAAAATATACTGACTCCAAGCTTTTGAATGGTATAGTGTGTAATGTTACAAAAGCTTTTTATTTTAGATAAATGCTGATCTTTGGATCTTTCAATTTACCAAAGAATCCTGAAAGAATGTACTCAACTGTTTTAAATATTATTAATAATCAAAAATGTTTCTTGAACAGCAAATCAGCATACTGTATTAGAATAATTTCTGAAGGATCATGTGACACTGAAGACTGGCGTAATGGTGCTGAAAATGTAGCTTTGACCACAGGAATAAATTACATTTTAAAATATATTCAAATAGAAAGCAGTTATTTTAAATAGTAAACATATTTCACAATATTACTGTTTTTGCTGTATCTTGGATCAAATAAATGGAGGCTTGGTGAACAGAAGAGACTTCTTAAAAAACATGAAAAGTCTTACTGTTCAAATACTTTTGACTGATAGTGTATAACTGTCAAAGTAAGCCACATTTTTCTAGATGTGAAAACTTTCCCTTTTTTATTATACAAGTTTCACATTAGGGTTCACAAAAGAACTTAAAATATTTTGTTAATTTGCAAATTTAAATTTTTGTGGGTCACAGATGGCTGGATAAGTTCACACAGCTTTCTGCATCTAGATTCTCAGACTCAGCTGGACTGCAAAAGGAGCAGAACTTTGGTTTAGTGTCTAACTTTAAGCAGGTGGCACTAATGTGGTGTGACTGTAAGATTATGTTGAGAGATGGAGCCGTGAGATTGTGGCAGGGCCTGAAGGAGAGGCGAGAGAGAGTGCGGGGATGCGGTGGCACAGATAAGACCATGAGTGATCCTCATAAGGTGATTACAGGGGCCACAGTAGAAGCAGAAAATTGTGGCGTGTGAGTGGTTTAGGCTGAGAGTTGGACTGTGTCAGTGAGCTCTGCTTGGCATTGGAAGTAGTGGCATGGTATAGATGCCAGGGGCTCCTTGCGGACACTGCACGGGGTCCTGATGAGATTCAGCAGGGCGTGAGAAGCCCCCTGTGCCCACCTGCCCACTGTCCTGCTGGGTGCTAAAAATAGCCGTGATCTACCCACCTCACATCTGCTCATCCTCCTAGAGCCGGGCACCTCTCACAAGGCCCTCCGTCACCCAGCAGCAGCTTACTCAACAGGATCCAGTATAGGCATCTCTGCTTCCTGTGGAAATGTGGGTTGTGGGGTCATACACACAGTTGTATGATTGGTTGTAGCATTGAAACATATGTAAGGATAGTTCACATAAAACTAAAACTCTGTCGTTAATTTCTCACCCTCATGTCGTTCCAAACCTGTAAGACCTTTGTTAATCTTTGGAACATAAGTTAAGATACTTTTGATGAAATCTGAGAGCTTTCTGACCCTGCATAGACAGCAACACAACTGACACATTCAAGACCCAGAAAGGTAGTAAGGACATCAGTAAAATAGTCCATGTGACATGTAATGTTACTTTTTGTACTTTTTGTTCGCAAAGAAAACAAAAATAACAACTTTATTCAACAATTTCTTCTCTTCTGTGTTACATTTTTTTAGGAGTATCTTAATAATAGCATTTATTTGAAATAGGGCTTTTGTAATATTGTTGTAACTTATTTAAAAAAAAAATAAAAGCATACTTTTTTTTTTAAACTTCACTTATACTTTCAGGTTTAGGAGCTATCATTTTAATCTTACTGCCAGTTTTGCCAAGTAGGTTAAACATTTTAAAATAAAACACTGTAAAATCTGTTTAAAGGAGAAGTTAACTTTCAGAACAAAAATTTACAGATAATGTACTCACCCCCTTGTCATCAAAGATGTTTCTGTCTTTCTTTCTTCAGTCAATAAGAAATTGTTTCTTGAGGAAAAAAAATTCAGGAATTATCTCCGTATAGTGTACTTTAAAGGTGCCCCCAAGTTTGAACTTCCAAAACGCAGTTTAAATCCAGCTTCATATGGCTTTAAATGATCCCAGCCGAGGAAGAAGGGTCCTATCTAGCAAAACGGTCGGTCATTTTCAAAACAAATTGACGATTTATATACTTTTTAACCTTAAATGCTCGACTTGTCTAAGCCTGCGTGAACTCTGTGTATTCCGGTTCAATTCGGTCAATACAGTTGGGGTATGTTAAAAAATTCCCGTCTCGTTTTCTTCCCCAACTTCAAAATTGTCCTACACCGCTGCAGAAGTACCGACCCAGTGTTTACAAAGTGAACATTATGTTGAAGAAGAAAACGAGACGGGAGTTTATCGACATACTCTGACTGTATTGACCCACATGCGCATAAAAGTAAATGTCTCCTTTAAATAATCTTGTTGTTTTTACAGTGTTTTTAAAGAAATTTCTTCTGCTCACCAAGCCTGCATTTATTTGATCCAAAATACAGCAAAAAATGTAAATTTTAAAATATTTTAACTATTTAAAATAACTGTTTTCTATTTGAATATATTTTAAAATGTAATTTATTCCTGTGATTTCAAAGCTGAATTTTTAGCATCATTACTCCAGTCACATGATCCTTCAGAAATCATTCTAACATTCTGTTTTGCTGCTCAAAAACATTTATTATTATTATTATGTTGAAGTAGATTTTATCTTTTGTAACATTATAAATGTCTTTATCATCACTTTTGATCAATTTAAAGCATCCTTGCTAAATA
>JAHKKF010532564.1:179-57288 GCA_019740295.1 Labeo calbasu
TTTCGGCCGAAAATTTTCGGTGGCCGAATATTCGGTGCATCCCTAGAAATAATCTAAAAAAAAAATTGACAATTTATATACTTTTTAACCTCAAATGCTTGTTTTGTCTAGCTCTGTGGTTCAGTACAGTTAGGGTATGTCGAATCTCCCATCTCATTTTCTCCTTCAACTTCAGAATCGCTGTTTTACCTCACATTGCTGTTTTACCCTTTTTTTTTGTTGTTGTTGTAAAGGGTGTTTGAACCTCCTTGCGTGTTCACTTTGTAAACACTGGATCAGTACTTCTGCAGCGATGATGTACGATTTTGAAATTGGAGGAGGAAATGAGATGGAGTTTTTCAACATACCCTAACTTGAACCAGAATGCACAAGTTCACGTAGAGCTGGATAAGATGAGCATTTGAGGTTAAAAAGTATATAAATTGTACTTTTTATTTATTTATTTTTTTGTTAGAAAATAACTGATTGATTCGCTAAATAAGACCCTTCTTCCTCGGCTGGGATCGTTTAGAGCTCTTTGAAAAGCTCTCAAAAAACAATGTCTTTACGACTGAAGAAAGAAAGGCATGAATATCTAGGATGACAAGGGGGTGACTAAATTATCTATAAATGTTTGTTCTGGAAGTGAACTTCTTTAATACCTGGGTTCCCTTAAACAACGTATTAATTGTTCAGCTAATGAAATGTGTATTCACAAACTTAAGAAGACAAAAACTACATAAAACAGTTTGGAAAGTTATGTGATCTAGGACCTTCATACAGTGCAAGCCATTAGTTCTGCATTATTTTTATGGCAAAAAATTTTGCCTGCTTGATTGCCTAAGTTCTAAGTTTTTGTTGTTTGTTTTGCTATTAATCTGCATTTTCAGGTCAGAAGAGGTTATTGGATTGCACTACTGGCTCATCGGCCAAGAAGCAAAAACGCAGCCAGAAACGCTCAAGCGCTGTATGTAAAACAGAAAAGAATGGAGCAGGTGAGTGTTTTGATGCAAGTTCAAAGCCTTGAAAACATTTATGGATTGCTGTCCAAATGAGTGTTTACTACTTCTGTTAGTTGTTTGCTATAAACTGATATTAAAGAATTTATTTTATTTCATTTTATGTTGTTCCTTATGATTCCTGTCCTGGAAGCTTAGGTCAGGTTTATAATTTTTTCTTTTTTTTTTGTAGTAAATATTGAATATATGTGATTAATCGAAGGTTGGTGAAAAAAGAAGCGAGTCGAATATGATGATACCAGAGAATGGTTTCGCTAGCTTCACTGATGTCATGTGATGTTACACTTCTCTTGGCTGTCTGATTAGCCTCTGCTTCATTTCTCACTTTTTTTTGTTTTTTTTTTAATGTTAATAACATTCTAGCTTTACTTTCTATTTGTAAGCAATAATAGCTTTAACTGTATATGATAGTATTTTTTTTTTTTTTTTTTTTTGTCTTAGACTCAAACCTGATAAAATCTCTGTCTTTGCGTCCCCAGGTCACAGTAGCGACAGTGAGGACCTGTCTGTCATGGACAGCTCTAATAAGCTAACCCCAGTCAAGCACTCCAGCCTATCCAAGAGCCAGAAGCTTTCTCGGTCGCCCGGTCTGGTTTCTCCCAACAGTAAAGACATGGAGAAAGACAAGCACAAAGAGAAGCAGTCCGTCCCTTCCCCACGCACATATAAGTGGTCCTGCCAGCTGAGTGAGTTTGCAAACTTTACCAAAGTTAATGTGACGCATTTTGGTTGTGGCTTCTCATGCTTTGCTGTTTTCAGATGTTGTAACACAGTGGTCTCCAAACTCAGTCCTGGATCACCTGAATCAGCTAATCTTACTAGGCATACTAGAAACTTCCAGGCAGGTATGTTGAGGCAACTTGTAGCTAAACTCTGCAGGACACTGGCCCTCCACGACTGAGTTTGGACACCCCTCTAACAACACATAATTAGTAGATACATGCACGTTCGACATTTAATACTTTGACCCACTTAATTCAGGGGTAATTAAAGGGATAATGTCAGGTTTATTTTTTTTCAGTAAATATTGAATATATGTGATTAATCAAAGGTTGGTGAAAAAAGAACAGAGGCAAAGATGATGATACCAGAGAGTGGTTTCGCTAACTTGACTGATGTCATGTGATGTTTCACTTCTCTTGGCTGTCTGATTAACCTCTTCATTTCTCGTGTTCAAATCTTAGTAACATTTTGGCTTTAAAGAGGTCATGATCTGCCTTTTATTACTATTTTGTACTATTCTCTGAGGTCCACTTACGTTATCAAGATTTTTACGTCAAATAACAACATAATTTAGAATAAGCTGCTTCTGTCCTTTTTTTGACTACCCTCATTGGAATCCACTGTGCGGATCAAATACGCTTAAAGGGATAGTTCACCCAAAAATGTAAATTCTGTCATTAATTACCCAATCACCCTCTGTCGTTCCAAATCTGTAAGACCTTCATTTGTCTTCGAAACACAAAATAAGATATTTTGATGAAATCTGAGAGCTTTCTGACCCTCCATATACAGCAATACCACGTTCAAGGTCCAGAAAGGCAACAATAACATCGACAAGATGATTTGTGGTTCAGCTGTAATTTTATGAAGCTATGGGAGAACTTTTGGTCCAAAATGGCGCTAGGGTAACGTGGAGAAGAATTGTTGAATAAAGTTTTTCCGTTTTTTTTTTTTTTTTTTTTCTTTTTTTTTCCTTTTTACACAAAATGTATTCTCATAGCTTCATAAAATTATGGTTGAACCACTGATGTCACATGGACTATTTTGTCAATGGTCTTGGTACCTTGCTGGACTTTGAACATGATAGGACCTGTTGCTGTCTATAAAGGGTCAAAGAGCGCTCAAATTTCATCAAAAATATCTTAATTTGTGTTTCAAAGACGAACAAAGGTCTTGCGGCATAGGGGTGAGTAATTAATTACAGAATATTCATTTTTGGGTGAACTAACGCTTTAATATCATGCAACTTGCTGTCAATTAATGAAATCCAGACTGTACTTTTCTCTCTTTTTTTTTTTTTTTTCTTTTGGTTATTTCTGATATGCAATTGATCCATACAGTTTAACTATTACTGTGTGTATTTTAATTTTTGATATGCTTCAAAGGCTGGTTTATATATAGGATTATGTACAATACATTGGCTCATTTTAAAGCTTGGGAAATTGTTAACTGTACCCAGATTTCCTCTGAAGTGGATGCATGCAGTTGTAACTGAAGTGTCTGTAGTGTCGTATGAATTCTTGGAGACTTTTACATCCTGTCCTGACTGGTTCCTGCTTGTTTTTCACAGCTGAGCTGGACAACATGTCAAGTGCTGAGCGCATTTCATTCTTGCAAGACAAGCTACAGGAAATCAGGAAGTACTACATGTCACTAAAGTCTGAGGTGGCTTCCATCGACAGGAGGCGGAAAAGGTTAAAAAAGAAGGAAAGAGAAGGTAAATTTGTACTTCATCGTAATATTATTAATAGTGTGATGTAACGGTTCAAAATCTCACAATACGATAATATCACGCTATGAAGTCCATGATATATTTATTGTGGTATTTAAAAAAAAGACAAATGCAGGGTTTGTACAAGATACTTAAAGTGCTTGAAGTACTTGAATTTGACTTTTTGAAATTAAAGGCCTGGAAATCCTTTGAAAGTAGTAATATTTCTGAAGAGGTAATTTAAAAGTGCTTGAGTTATTGAAAGACAGTGCATCTATGAAATAAGTGTTTAATTTTGTCAAGAAGCACCTATCTTTTCACACAAAATTCATTCATTTAAATAAAAAAAAAAAAATCATACCTTTTTTGCTTATGTCAAAAAACTAAGCAATTAGTAGTACTGACAGTGTCATGTAAACATGGCTGAAGTCGTGAAAAGAGGAACAGATGAACCGAATCAATTGAGTCATTTATGCTGGGACCGCTCTGATGGATTCAAACTGGTGACTTCGATTGTTCATTTTAAGTGATTCACTAGCAAAAACCAGATCAAATTAAAAGAGCCATTCATTTTTTAATTTTAACATAGCTTGTAATGATTTTAAAAAGTATGTAGTGATGGGTGAAGCTTCTCGAAACTCTGAATCAATTTTGGGTCGCAGAACTCCATCATTTGAAGCACTCCATCGGATTGCATATCACAAATCATTTGATTCAGATCGGGACTGCAAATCACGCATCACAAATCATTTGATTTAGATTGGAACTTCAAATTGTATATGGCGAATCATTTTATTCAGATCAGGACTTCGGAGCATGTATTGCGAACCAGTTGATTTAGATTGGAACAGGTTTGTGAATAATTTCGCAAATCGAATGATTCAAATCAAGTGATTCGCAATAAATGAAGTCCTTTTCTAAATCAAATGATTTACAGTCTGCACTCCGAGTCCTGATCTAAAATGATGGCTAGAGAATGATTATTTAGATCGGGACTTCAAAGCATAGATTGCGAATCTTTGCTTTAGATTGGAACTTCAGAGCATGGATCTCAAATCTTTTGATTCAGATCGGGACTTCGGTGCGGGTTCACGAATCATATGTTTCAGGTCAGGTTTTCGGAATGATTTCGCAAATGTTGTTTTTTTTTTTTTTTTTTTTTTTCTTAAACCATTAAGGCAGTACAGTTATAAAAACAAAATAAAGAAAAAAATAAAGTATACACATACAAATCCCTTAAAAGTATATTTATTGGTATAGTTTTATTTATCTGTTTCTGTTTTTTTTTTTTTTAGAATTTGAAATAGAAGACATTGTTCGATAAGTGAGATCTCTGATTTAAGTCCTTGAAAATCAAAAAAGTCCTTGAAAGTCCTGGAATTTCATTTTACAGTATCTGTACAAACCCTGCAAATTGAAGGCTTGGAAAAAAAGGAACATTTTGTACTTTTTAAATCTAGCTTATTCTATTTAATGCACTTTGAGAGTTCAAAATTAAGAGCTCCAACCCATGTTCTTAACTAAGAAAACTTGAGTCAGTGAATTGACGTGTACCTGAACTTTAAAGGGGACACAAGCATCTTTTTATTTGTGGTATATTGACTCAATTGTCTCAATTACATTCACACTGGTGTTTTAGGAAGCCAAACAAATTAGAATATAATGATAATAACTTTATATTGTTATTCCTATGACAGTAATAGCCATATATTGTAAAACAATTGCACTATAGGTATTATTTGTGCTTTACACTACAGTAGGGAAATTACAGTACTACTTTTCTAATTTCTTCAGTTGAAAGAGATATTTTGATTATTTTGCGCAGCGAAAACGGACTTGATGAAGGGATTGAGCCGTATTGTGCTTTTGGTTTTGTTTGACAGATGCTGTGCCAAAGCAAAATGGCCCAAAACAACTTTTTAAATCGATTTTAAAAACTACACTTTTTGCCCGAAAGACCTATCATTTCACACCGTTACATCCCTAATTATTAATAATAAACGGTCTTTTGTGATATTGACCTTTGATTTCTGACCAACAGTGTCGCACACCACAGCGTCCACGTCGTCAGGCTCGTCCGACACGGGCATGAGCCCGTCTTCAGCTTCCCCCACGCAGAACACTGTGGCCGTCGAGTGCAGGTGATGTCACGCCCGTGACCCGCCCCCGCCCCGCTCCACCTCTGCCTTCTCAGCATCCTGCTGCCTCCACGGAGACGCACGGGCATACTGACGAGCCAGAGCAAGCAGCCAATAGCACTCNCACGGGCATGAGCCCGTCTTCAGCTTCCCCCACGCAGAACACTGTGGCCGTCGAGTGCAGGTGATGTCACGCCCGTGACCCACCCCCGCCCCGCTCCACCTCTGCCTTCTCAGCATCCTGCTGCCTCCACGGAGACGCACGGGCATACTGACGAGCCAGAGCAAGCAGCCAATAGCACTCGACTGCCCGCCGCCTCCAGCGTCTCCTCTGATCCCTGTCGGCCACTCCCACCTTCTGCACTTTGTAAACTGATCCTGCCTCCTCTCGCTCGCTGTCGCACCAGGGAACGGACTCCATGTGAGGGTTGAATGTAATCTATGAAATCAAAGCTTACGACTTATCCATCCAGAACGAATATACGACGGCACTTTTCACAAACGCTGAACGGAAACCTCCTCTTACTGCTTCTGCGCAGCAGGGACTGAATTTGGATGCAGTAGTCAATCAGTTGAACGTTCCTCTATCAGAACATGCTCTCAGATCCCTAGGTAATGGTCACCTTAACCAGCTGGACATGGTTATACAAAGAAAGGTCAATTGTAGTGCGCTTGTTCCATCAGAACTGCCAAAGTACATGTGTTACAGCAGAGTGCCCTATTTTGGAAAAGTAGGACAAAGTCAATTGCAAAAGGGAATGTAGTTTACTGAAAACTGCAGCCGGCGTCTTCCACTTCTATCTTAGTATGCGAGCACAGAGAATTATGCAAAACCTATTTTTGTTGTCTCTCTCTTTTTAAGAAAATGAAAAATGAAAAGAAAAAAAAAGCAACCCTACAGAAAATGTTTACAGTGGAACACGAGATCAAACTGTTTTCAGTGGACTAATTTCCTTTGCAAGTGTATTTTGTCTTTTTATATGTAATTGCAGAGTTTTTATTTTTAGTATGGAAAATTTCAAAAAGTATATATCACAGCCGTGAAGTTATTTAATGAAAGATTTCTAGAGCTGAAATTTTTGTGTAAAATAAAGGTATTATCTTGCAACTTGTTAAATATATTTATTCAGTCCGTGGACAGCATTTTTGTATTTTTTACAAGATGAGAGAATCACAATCGTCCCACATTCGGTTCGCTCGGTGGGGTTAGAAAGAATATGAGAATTTCGTTGGGTCGTCTTGAACCTTTTGAATGTGACGTCACAATTTGAGTAACTACTGTGCAGTAAACCGCATCTTCCCCCGTTGTTTTTTTTTTTCCCTCCCTCCATTCGGGCCCGAAGCTCCCCTGATGGAACACCAGAAATTGGTGACCTGCTTTCCCGCCCCCCCCAGTTGTGGTTTATTTGAGATTTTCTGGTACTTTATAATTTAAAACTTTTGAGTTCTTGACCAATTGAGCATAAATGAGTTGCTTCTCACACGAGTATGTTAAGCCCAGGGGTTTCTTACTGATTGTTCCTTTTGTAAATAGATCTTTCAGAAAACCATGTATTTGAAAAATACATTTTACACAAACTGTACAAATGATTTATTATTTTTTAAACAGTACATCTTTGTATATTAATTTTCCTTTTCTATGTCAAGTTGGTAGAAGCATTAGCACATCTTTAGACTGTATATACTCAACCATTTAGGAACCTAAACCCAAGCTGTCTAGAGTGATGATGACCCATATGACTATGTTGAACATTTTATGCTGTAGGCATCGATTAATTCACTGCGATGAAATTGTGAAAACTTGCTTCCCTGTGACTTCTTCGGTTTATTTACAGATTCCTGGATGAAGAAATGAAGGCATTAGGTTCCTGAGCAAAGCCATTGTATCTTTATGTAAAATAAGAGGTCTTCTCATTTCTAATAAAGTTTTGAAATATTCAGAAATATCATTCTGATTTCTTTGTCTTTATTAACGGGTCAAAAATTGGCCAAAAGCAACAAGGGGAATTGCAAAATATGGACGTTATCGGAATTTTTCTTCAAACTTCCATCCCACTATTTATTGTCAAATTATTAAAGAAGTTCACTTCCAGAACAAAGATTTACAGATCATTTACTCACCCCCTTGTCATCCAAGATGTTCATGTCTGTCTGTCTTCAGTCGTAAAGGAATAGTTTATTTTAGGATTTCTCTCCATATAGTTGACTTCTATGGTGCCCGAGTTTGAACTTCCAAAATACAGTTTAAATTCAGCTTCAAAGGGCTCTAAAAGGTCCCAGCCGAGGAATAAGGGTCAAAATGATTGCTTGTTTTCTAAAAGAAAAATACAGTTTATACTTTTTAACCTCAAATGCTCGTCTTGTCTAGCTCTCTGTGAACTCTATTCAGGGTTCATGACAGTTGGGGTATGTTAAAAAGAAATCTAATTTTCTTCTCCAACAAAATCATCCTACATTGCTGTTTTACCTTTTTTTTTTTTTTTTTTTTTTTTTTAAAAGGGTGTTTGATCTTCTTTGCACGTTCACTTTGTAAACACTGGGTCGGTACTTCTGCAGCGACGTAGAACACTTTTGTGTTTTGAACTGGAGTACATAGAGTTCACACAGAGCTAGACAAGATGAGCATTTGAGGTTAAAAAGTATATAAATTGTCATTAAAAAAAAAAAAAAAGTTCTTCCTTGGCTGGAATGTTTAGAGCCCTTTGAAGCTGCATTTAAACTGCATTTTGGAAGTTCAAACTCGGGAGCACTGTAGAAGTCCACTATATAGAGAGAAATCCTGAAATGTTTTCCTCAAAAACATAATTTCTTTATGACTGAAGAAAAGAAAGACATGAACATCTTGGAGGACAATGTGGAAATACTTACGGAAAAATCTTATTTTAGGCTGAATTATGACATTATGGCCATGTTTTCTGAGTTTCATAAAATCTACACAGAACTCACCTTTGTTAAAAGGAATAGCTCACCCAAAAATGCAAATCACCTGAAAATGTACTCACCCTCTGGCCTTCCAAGGTGTAGATAAGTTTGTTTCTTTATCAGAATGGATTTGGAGAAATGTAATATTTCATCATTTGCTCACAAACGGATCCTCTGCAGTCAATGGGTGCATGAGAATGAGAGTCCAAACAGCTGATAAAAACATCACAATAATCCATAAGTAATCCACACCACTCCACCACATCTATTAACATCTTGTGAAACGAAAAGCTGAATGTTTGTAAGAAACAAATCCATGATTAATGTGTTTTTAACTTCAAAACCATTGTTTTCGCCTAAAATGCAAGACTTCTAATCCATATGTGACTCTGGATCACAAAACCAGTCATTAGGGTAATTTTTGGTAAATTGAGATTATATAAAATAAGTTTTACTTCAATGTATGGTTTAGGATAGGACAATATTTGGCCGAGATACAACTATTTGAAAATCTGAAATGTGAGGGTGCAAAAAAAAAAAAAAATTGAGAAAATCAATTTAAAGTTGAAGTTCTTAGCAATGCATATTCTAATCAAAAATTAAGTTCTGATATATTTACGGTAGAAAATTTACAAAATATCTTAATGGAACATGATCTTTACTTAATATCCTAATGATTTTTGGCATAAAAGAAAAATCAATAATTTTAACCCATACAATGTTTCTTTTGGATATTGCTGCAAATATACCTGCGCTACTTCAGACTGGTTTTGTGGTCCAGGGTCAGATATATTGTTTCCTTTATTGAAAAAATTCATCTCGTCTGAATGAGAGACGACAACAGGGATGGACTTTTTCACTGAAGGAAAAATTTTGACCCAAAGTGACATAAATAAATTAACCCTTGAACGATTTATTAGAAACACGCAGCTTTTCACTTCACAAGATGTAAATTAAGATGTTTTTATCAACTCCTTGGACTCTCATTCTGACGGCACCCATTCACTGCAGAGTATCTAATGGTGAGCATATGATGTAATGCTAAATTTCTCCAAATCTGTTTGTATGAAGAAATGTTCAGCAAAATTAATTTTTTGGTGAATTATTCCTTAAAAGCATTTTGTAAAAATGTAATTAGATAAATTGCACATGAACAAGACTGAATATTAGAGTTGACTAATATTTTATTTTGTAGCACGCTAACATAAAAACAATCAAGATCTTTCGTGTTTTACGGAAGACCAGCAGTATGGTCAAAACGAGAGTGTCTGTCCTTCAAGAAACCAAAATTCCCAACGATCCAATTATCTGAAGAGCCAGCAGACGTTAGAGGACGTCTCACACTATTCCCAGTGCCTGCGTCCTCTGTCCTGCTGCTCCAGTGTGGAGAGCCCTGCTCCATGCTGGAATAGAGAGAGCCTGGCGTAACGGTCTGGAGTTCAGTCCAGCGGTAGATGATTATTATCGTGGCTGTCCTAACAAACCGGCTTTAGCGGCCAATGCTTCATTCTGCTGGATGTGATATTCCTGAAAGCGCATGGAGATCCTCTGTGTCATCTTCAGGTACTTCTGTAAGCAGCTCTCAGAACATGAAGTCTGGAAAGAAACGTTACATTAAAATCAAATTTCATCTTTATTTTAATGGATTTATAAGACAGCTTGCAGAAACATAAGCATAATCACAATATAATCACACACCTCCTCTGGCTTGACCTCTCTTGTAGTGAAATCTTTAACACAATCCATGAAGCAGTTTTCTGTCAGTTTATTGTAGGTTCCCAGAAATTCTTTGAACTGGAAAACACACAGATGAACAGTTTAATAGACAATAAAACTATTAATAGACAATAACTGTGTACGATTATGTCTAAACGTCTTCTTACCTGTTTGATCTGGTCTGATTCAGTGACCTGAGCTGCCATATTTACAATACAGTAGGATGCTATGGATGAAATAAAATAACATTAGGCACACTAAGAGCATTTTAACAAAAAAGAAAAGCTCCCTGTTTCTCGTTAACGGTGCAGAAGCTGTTAAATAAATACATGCTCTTTTCTAATAGAGGCCTCAATTAGCCATTAGCATTATATCACATGTACATTCATAACAGTAAATATGCGTAGATGCCTTTTAAAATATACACTGTAATAAACGCTTTATAATAAGCAATGTGTAAACAATAAATATAAGAAGAAGCAAATCACGTTAAAAAAAACATTAAAGCTGCTACCTTTGCTGTCAGAGCTCAGGATGTGAAGGACATGTGAGAACAGAAAAGATGTCCCCTACTTCACATCGGCAGATTCGGCATTGTCGGAACAAATAAGAGTCCTTATGAAATAAAAAAAAATAATAAAATCGTGTGCGAAGGAATAGAATTAAAATCCTTAGAACGTACACTTATACATAAATAAATAAATAAATTTGTATTTTTCTGAAATACACTACTAGTCAAAAGTTTTTGAACAGTAAGATTTTTTTAATGTTTTTAAAAGAATTTTCTTTTGCTTACCAAGCCTGCATTTATTTGATCCAAAATACAGCAAAAGCTGAATTTTTAGCATCATTACTCCAGTCTTCAGTGTCAGACGATCCTTCAGAAATTATTAATTATTACTAATATGCTAATTTGCTGTTCAAGAAACATTATTATTATTATTATTATTATTATCAATATTTAATGCATTTTTTTTTCAGATTCTTTGATGAATAGAAAGATGCAAAGATCAGAAATGATAGAAATTAATACTTTTATTTAGCAAGGATGCTTTAAATTGATCGAAAGCGATGATAAAGACATTTATAATGTTACAAAAGAGTTTTATTTTAGATGAATGCTGTTTTTCTAAACTTTCTATTCATCAAATAAACCTGAAGAAATTCTACTGAGCTGTTTTTAACGTAATAATAATTAACATTTTTTGAGTAGCAAATCAGAGTATATTTCTGAAAGATCATGTGACTGGAGTAATGACGCTATAAATTCAGCGTTGAATTCACAGTAATAAATTGCATTTTAAAATATACTTAAATAGAAAGCAGTTATTTTAAATAGACAAATTATTTCAAAATTTTACTGATACTTTGGATCAAATAAATGCAGGTTTGGCGAACAGAAGAGACTTTTTAAAAAACATTAAAAATCTTTTTTAAACTTTTGACTGGTGTATATTATTACATTATTTACATATAATTGTTGTTTGTGGTATTTAAATGCTTTATATTAGCATCTTATTTTAATATAAAAATATTACAGATTGCAAAACGAGATTTCTTTTCTTTTTATTTTACATGTTCAGTAGTTTTTTATATTATTACTTGTCTTACATTTTAAAAATGCAGAATTTATGACCGTGCATCTTCTAAAATTCTGTTATTATTGCGCACAAATTTAAAGAAAAAAGGCTTAAAAAACGCAAAAACAAATTTATTTCTCATATTTACCAGATCAAATATATTCTAATAATGACCAAATGGGGGCAGCAGTGTCAAGACTTTCGAGACCAAAATGTAGGGAAGACAAACTTTTATTTTGAAATCGTGCGATCATGCCGTTGTTTCCAAGATCACAGTTGAGAAGTTTTGTTGTCAGCAACAACCGACGCTGAGAAAAAACTGGATTTACAGCTGAAATGAGCTGAAATATATCATAATTTGAATATCACATTAAAATACTACGAAATTAAGTCGGGATTACCAGAAATGAGGGTCTGAGCCAACCTGTTGCTTTTAAAAATCACCTGCGGCGGGAAATTTAAAACCAAGACTGACAACAACAGCGGAGTGATTGACGTGTGTCATCTGTGGATATCTGAGGAAATCATTGCGGTAATCGTTATGTTGACGTCATGTTCACGGTAAGACTGTTACAAGACGTTTGAAAATTACCAAAGCCTTTGACAACTAACTAGTTACTGGGCCTGTACACTGGTATTATCAACTGACATTAGTGGAAAAACAACCGGTGTCTCTTATTGGACTTATTGGAGTCTTTTTACTGATATAAAAGTGGAAATGGACCCTTGTTGTGTGTCTGTGATCGATAACACGCACTTAAACGACTCTACATCCAGTTCAGATGCAGCAGATGTGTTAATTCACTCAACCAGAGCTGCTTTGGGTGCCAGCAGAGAGGAAATACAGCATAAGAGTCATAATAAAGTTAATATTTACATCAGAAGATTGTCAGACTCTGAAGATGTTGACTCTGTGCATGAGAGCGAAATCCCACCTGTCCTTTCTGTGAATATACCTTCAGCTTCAGACACAGGTAACACTGTTAGACTGATTTGAATGTTGTTGCGATATCAATTACACGAAAAGGATAAATTATTTTTTGTCTGATTTCAGTCGGACCCCATGAGCAACAGACTGGTGGACCATCAAATCGGTTTGCTGACCTTTTTGACAGAGTGAGTTTTTTTTTTTTTTAAACCTACTTTTTACTTATAATTGGTTTGTTTCTAAATAACTTGCTGTAAGTTGTTACTGTAAGTTGACTGAAATGTTTGTTAACCATAATGTATATATAATCTCACGTAGGCCTCCAGGAAAGAGAAAAGTAAAGTTCGAACTACAGTCATGCAGACAGCAAACATAAAGTCAAAAGGTATGTTTTTTATTTTTTATTTATTTTATTAACAGTAAAGCTCAAACTACAGTCACACACATTATTATATTATATTATATTATTATATTATATTATATTATATTATATTATATTATATTATATTATATTATTATATTATATTATATTATATTATATTATATTATATATTATTATTATTACAGTCATGCACACAGGACCTGAAAGTCAAAATTAATTCATTTTTCATTTTATTTTATTTTATTTTATTTTATTTTATTTTATTTTATTTTACTACAAGTAAAGCTGAAACTACAGTCATGCCCACATGGACCTTAAAGTCAAAATGAATGAATTTTGTATTTTATTTTATTATATTTTAGTTTAGTTTAGTTTAGTTGAGTTTGTTACAAGTAAAGCTGAAAATACAGTCATGCACACATGGACATTGAAGTTAAAATGAATTAATGTTTTTTTATTTTATAACAAGAAAAGCTGAAACTACAGTCATGCACACATGGACATTAAAGTCAAAATGAGTTTTAATTTATTTTATTTTATAACAAGTAAATCTCAAATTACAGTCATGCACACATTAAAGTCAAAATGAATTTTATTTTATTTTATTACAAGTAAAGTTCAAACTACAGTCATGCACACATGGACATAAAAGTCAAAATGTATTTTTATTTTATTTTATTTTATTTTATTTTATTTTATTTCATTTTATTTCATTTATTTCATTTATTTCAAATAAAACTCACACTACAGCCGTGTCCACATGGACCTTAAAGTCAAAATGGTTTTATTTCATTTTATTTTATTACATGTAAAGCTCAAATTACAATCATGCACACATGGACATTAAAGTCAAAATGAATTTTATTTTATTTTATTTTATTTTATTTTATTTTATTTTATTTTATTTTATTATTTTATTTTATTTCAAATAAAGCTCAAACTACAGCCATGTCCACATGGACCTTAAAGTCAAAATGGTTTTATTTCTTTTTTTTTTTATTACAAGTAATGCTCAAACTACAGTCATGCACATGTAGACCTTAAAATCAAAAAATAAATTTAATTTATTTTATTTTATAACAAGTAAATGCTATTTTATTTTATTGCATTGCATTGCATTGTTTTGCATTGGTAATATATGTTTTTGAATTTCTGAACACCACAGGTGAAGATGTGCGAATTTCTACTTACTCTGCTGATGGGAGAGGAGCAGTTTCTGCAGCGCTCAAGAAAAGGTAATGCCTGCTTTTGTTCAGCTGTTTCTATGATTAGGCATGATTATTTTGCACACATGGATATTTCACTTGATCCTCAGATCCCAAAGTGCACCTTTAAGGCGTAATGTGACAGTACAAGTGTTGGACCAAGACAGATCCCAAACTCCAAGAGGCCAGTCGGATTCTGCTTGTCCATTAGGAGATCCTGGGACTTCTGCAAATGTGGCAGCCATAACGGCTGCTACTATTGCCGCCACAGCGCCTCTTATCAAGGTAGATCACTGTAACATTCGTAAGACAATATAGTATCGTAAGATTCACCCTAAACTGTCTTTGTTTGGCCCATCAGGCTCAGAGTGAGATGGAGGCTCAGATCGCACTGGTAACTGCTGAGCTGAGGAGGTTGCAGAAAGCAGATGAGGCCGGTGTCCAGCCAGGGAGAGCAGCCAGTGCTGAGAACAGTTCTGCAGGGAGGGCAGCCCATCTGGAGGAACAACTTAACATTCTGATCCAGCAGAGACTGCAACACCTGGAGACAATCCAATGTCAGCAGATACAACTGCAGGTAAAAATGGAAAGACCTCTGTCTAGATCTGGAAATGCTGAGTCTGGCTTTTTTATTTATTATTATTTATTTATATTATAGTTTATTAAAAGTGAAGCTCAAACTACAGTTACACACACAAAGTCAAAATGAATGAATTTTTATTTTATTTTATTTTATTTTATTTTTGGCTTTATTTCATTTTTGTTTATTGCGTTTTGTTTTGGTTTACTTTTGCTTTTATTTTTATTTTATTTTTTATTTATAGAATTCTGTATTCCTTTGTTTTGTTTTTATTAATTTTATTAGGGTTTTATTTCATTTTGTATTCTTTTGTTTTGTTTTTGTTCTCTTTGTTTTATTTCATTTTGTATTATTATTATTATTATTATTATTTTTTTAGTGTGTTATTTTTGTTTTGTTTTTTTTATTGATTGTGTTTTGTTTTGGTTAACTTTTGCTTTTCTTTTTTTCTTTTTTTGTTTTATTTCATTTGGTTTATTGTGTTTTGTTTTGGTTAACTTTTGCTTTTATTTTAAAAATTAATTATTAACATAGCACATTGAACTTTATTTCAAAAAGACTTCAATTGCAGAAATCTGTTTTAAGGAGTCACATGCTGTTGTATTTTATCTTTGTTTCAGAGACTTGTGCAGGTTCTGATGAAATATTTATCATATAAAAGACATTTGTATAAGTTATTTTGCTAGTGTGAGATCCAGATGCATTTTGAAGGCCTCATGGCCTGCATGACTATGTATGGAGAGTGCAAGAATGAACAATGTGGGTAAAATAAAGCCAAGAAAGCTAATAAATAATTGGGGAAAGCACAGGGAATAACATTGGACAGTGACTGATAACAACACTGTATAAAAATAGTAGCTCGGACAGAGACCAATCAGATGGTCAGCTGACATCTCTGGCTTTGTTGTCTTATTTTGACTTCTGGAACTTTGAGCATTATTCCTGCAAGACTGAGAAGACTGTTCTCCACTGCAGTTCAGGAATTGGTTTATCAGCTTATGTTACTTTATCATATCTCCTCTATCTTTAGAACCGTCTCCTGGGATCGGCTCTAGACGTCGTAGCAGCTCGGGCGAACACAGACTCACAGTCCATTCTACACACAGGCTCTGGAATCACCCAGACAGAATCTCTGCCAGCTCAGATCTCAGGCAGTCACAGCGTCAGACTGTCTGCTACTGATAAAACCTCTGTTGGAAGCCAAGCATCTGGTGAGACTGTTGGTACACATAGATTTGTGACTTTGTATTCTTACAATCTATAATAGCCATAAACTGTCTCAGAGGAGGAATTAATTGCCATGACGTAAAATTTTATTAATTATATATTAGAACTGATTGTTCTTAACATTATTAGGCCTTCTAATAATGGGGGGAAAAAAACCATCTATCAATACAGTGACCATAAAAAGAATTTGGACATTTTTGGATGCTGAAGTCACACACAAAAATGCATTGCATCAGTTATGGCGTCTGCAAACAAATTCTGCTTTTTCCTGCTTTTTTCAGAGCTAGCTTCAATTTTGAGACACTTTTTTCAATTAATTTAACCAATTTGTTTTCATGTTACTTTTCATGGATGCCAGTATGAAGTTATTTCACATCAATTTTACGCAGATTATTATCAATTGATCATTCTATCAACATATGAACATGTTCCACAACATTTGACAACCAGAGTGTGCAAGACATTTTGAACATGATTGTTCCATTTGTGAAACTTCATTTTGTGAAATAATTTTGCTGAAATGGTTCTTGTGCTTTCTTTAAAATAGTTTGTGATATTTTGTTATATAATGCAAGTACATTTATACATTTTTTTTTAATGATGACTTATTTGTCCAAATGTTTTTTGGGGCCAGTGTGCCCTTGTAAAAAAAGTTATATATTTAAAATACAATTATTTCATAGTGTAGTAATTCATATTTCAAGTGTAGTTCAAATTTATAAACATATTTACTGACGTATCACTCATTATTTACTGATATAAAAATAATAATTCAACTTTATTTGGAGTACTTATGCACAGTCCGCATTTCTTAATATTAAGCCTAAAATGTGTCACTGTTGATGAGGATTGTATGGTCTTTGAATAATATTGCTCTTTAAATGCAAAATTTAAGTGCACCTAAAGTATACTTGCAATTGATCCACTTTACAGTGCATTAGGTACAAAATTGGTTGTTCCAATTAAGCACACTTTAAGTACAATTGCAGGGTATTTTGTTAATGATGAAAATATGTAATTGTATTTGTAGAATACTTGGCATGACTTAAATGTATTCCAAATACATTTTAGTATATTTATTTTTCACTAGGGTGTGTTTGGATAAATATAGTAAAGCTTGGTAAAGTACAACTAAACAAAGGATGCTTATTATTGTTTTTACGTTGATTCATTTCTCCTCCAGCCTCAAAGGACATGCATCGAGACAAACAAACAGGTGGACATAAAAGCCCTCTGGAGACCCCTGCGCCACGTAAAGTCATTCCCAAACCCACCCACTGGACGTCATCTACAAGCACCATCAAACCTCAAAAATCCTCCCTCAGAAACCAAGGTGGGTTTTTCTCTGTGTCATTTGCTCTGTTTTTGTTTATTAGAGCCCTGCATTTCAGCTTGGGCCCAGTGGGCCCCGACTTTTTTACGTCCCTATCAAAGGTTGCGCTAGACTTTAACATTGTCCGTCATTTCGACGGACAGGGTCGTAAAAATTCCCTCATACTCTATTATTACCCGTTATTTTAATTTTCATATTTTAATTAAAATAACACATTTATTTGCTTTTATTTTTGTTCACATTTTTATTTTTAATTATGAACCTACAGGACGACAGCGCAGTGTTTTAAATCCCAATCGATGTTTCGGTATATGCTGTTTTCACCTGATGAATGAACAGTACACAGTGCGCCTTCCAATAAATAGCAAAAGGCTAGGCTTTGTTTTACTTTTGATACGAAACAAAGTTTCAGATTTCAAATTCTGCCCATTTCATTAGGAAATTCAAGCAATAAATATCGTTTTGGTGCTCTTTAATGTGACGTGATAGATCTTTGTAGCTTCACCAACTGGACAGGAGTTGGAATCACAGTTAGAAGTTACAATAGATCACCCTCAGTGTAATCTGTCAAAATGACAGACGGCCTTCAGATTTTTCCATTACTGATAAAAAAAAATTCTGTCAATGACGGACAATATTCGGTTAACGCAACCTCTGGCCCCTATGGCTGGGCTTCAGGCCAGTTTTCATGTCATAGTTCAGATGCGGGCCTGTTTTGGGCTTCTCCCTATTTTTAGATTTTAGAGTCTAGATATCCATCATTTATTGTGTTGAAAAAAAAAAATCGCCGCGCTGGTGGAAAAAACACGAGACCAGGTTACCGCGACTGTCAAGAGCGGCTCGGACGGTGTTTAGTGACCCGTCAGGGTCAGCAGCAGCAGCGAGCAGGCCTTCTAAGTGTTTTCTGATTAAGTGTTGCAAGGAAGAGTTTTTGTTTATATATATATATAATTCTATATAGAATATATATAGAATATATATAGAATTCTGATAAGCTGTCGGACAAGGGCTGGGATAGGGCCTGAGCGTCTCGGGCCAGGGCCTATATTTGAGGCCCTTGCAGGGCTCTATTGTGTATTGGTCATTAATAGCAAATATCTGAGTGTTTGGTTTTGTTTCAGAGTCTAGATATTATGGGTAGCTGCATTATAAGTGCATTTAGCCCAGAGTGGCAGATTGCATGACTTTCAAATTGAAACCACTTGATGGCAGTAGCGTCACTGCTGAATTTTTGCTTTTGCACCACAAACAGAACTCCACTTTAAAAACACATTTCAACTGCTTTTATATCATTTCAGTGTTGGTTTTACATTAATCAGAGCTAATGATAATCCATAACAACATCAGATTGTCTCCCTAGACCTCTGCGTGGTTGAATTTAAAAGCTTTCATTCTTAATTTTAGTTTTTTTTATTTGATTTTGGTGAGACAATATATCTAAATATTGACAAATGACACATGCTATGTAATTAATTTGCATCTTTCTTTGTTATAACTATTATTAAGTAATTTATTTACATGCAAAATATTTGAGTTCTATCTGATTGTAATATAATATGCGTGGCCTGTGTTTTGGAAAGTAGACCGAGCGCTTTAATTAATTACTGCTGCGCATATTTTGCAGCATATTGTTTTTGGTGAAGTCTCATCTTATCACTACTTTCGAATGGCATTCATTGTTGCATCCATGGCTACAGGCTTTGGAATCCATTGTGCTTCGCCTCCGCCTGCTTTTAGTTTCCTGTTTAAGAGACAACAATGATCAGCTCAGCCCAGAACCTCATGTTCTCAAACTCCAAAACCAGTAATTTATCCCCGAACATGCTTTTTCCCTTCAGACACTCAACCAATCACTCAACCAATCTGTCACTCCTCCGGATTGGATTGAAGACTCGCTTTTGCACTAAAAACCAATTAAGGCAAAAAGCAGTTGTTGAAAGAGGTGTCGCTGCCGAACAGCTGTGTAAATACGAACAGTTCAAGCTGTTCGCCTCAGTCACGCTGTCGGCTTGTTATTGGAAAAGCTTCGGGCATGTTAGCACAAGCTGACCTGGTAACACAGCTGCCTTAGTGTCTTCGAGTAGTGCGCGTCATTAAACAGACTATTACCCTACACAATGTTGTGTAACCGTGAGTATACTAGACTAGGCCGAAGGAGTGCTTGCTTATCACAAACAACATTCCTGCTTTTCCATTTCACCTCGCTCTGTCCTCTTTTTCCAATTTAGCAGCGAGATGTGAGCTCAGAGATGGGGGTCACTGACACACGCCCGTCCGTCTGAAACCTGGGAGAATTTTCCCACCTGAATCTAATCCGCCGGCTGCCGCAGCCCCCTCCGTGTCTCCCACATGAGCAAGGGATTGCTTTCCCAGACGCCGGAGCTGTATTCTCAGGCTCGTGTTGATGGATGTGTGTGGGAGAACAGAGAGTTAATTATGGCTTGCAGTGTATTTTTCCTGGAGTGTGAAAATTCGCTTTCTGTTTTCAACCTACGTACACGATGCACTCTTCCAAACTGATTATCCCATTGAGTCTGATGTAAAATTCGGGGAGTTTAATAAAGGCAATCAGCAAGTGTAAACACTAAGATATCACACTGTTCTGCCAGGGACGTGTGTGTCGAGACGGTGGGAAAATTCTGCGGTAAGATGTCTGTTGCCACCGACTCCATTTTGTCACTTGTGCGCATCAATCTAGTCGTCATGGCAACCCGGCTATTTCAGTGGCAGCGTTGCTCCGTCTCTCCAGCTGTCAGACCGTTCTCTCTCGCCATTGAAACGGGCTATTTTTAGCCAACCTTCCTTTTGTTTCTCGTGTACATCATCAAAGCGGCATTAAATACATGCGGAGAGGCGAAATCTGGAGCGTGAGGTGTTGTCGTGTAGAGGATGCTTTTATGTTCGCTCGTTTATGAGCAATCCACAGATATTAGGAGAGGTGTGTTAGAACTGGTTTAATTATCTTTTTAGTCATATGGTAAATTTAGCAGCTGTTATTGTGTTTGCGGATATTTTTTTAATTTTTCAGCGTCACGTTTTTAGGTTTATATGAGGGAAAGTGTATAATTAATGAATGATAATTATGAATAATCAATATGCCAGACAAGTTAGCAACTGTTGTTGTATTTCAGCTGTTTGACTACAACAGTTAAAAAAACACAATCTAACTGAATATTTTATTAAGAATGTCTCTATTGTGTCAATCATCTTTTTGCATTTGTCCGGTTCACTTTAATGGTCCTGTGGTGTGACAAATTAGTTTATAAAAGTGTAAATATTCCATGTAGTTACTCAAAATAATATTAGGTCATAAAACAGCATGTATTTGAATTATACATAATGTTTACAGCAGTTTCCGATGCAAGCATGGCTTGAAATGTCATTCTTTATTCATCTTTTTTATTCATTTAGCCTTTAGGTCAGTCCAAACCGGTAGTGAAGATAGTAAAATCAAATAGGTGAAACAGAAGTCAAATCTTGTAGTAATGAGCGGAGAAGCCTGCAGATTTTACGTTAAGGGTTATGAATATTGCAGATGCCCTCAACAGCAATTCCTGTGGTCTTACCTCATAAAAGATTTATGGGTAGAAATTTTAGCTCGTACTAGACAAACACTAGCTATGTCGAGATATGCGGTTAGACTAGTCTTAGGGAGATGATGTCATATTTAAAATGGTCTGATTTTATAAATGCTTCATATATGTATGAACATTTGAGTTACATAGTACTGTAAAATTGCAAAATATTATGTTGGTTAATTTTTGTGATGGCAAAACTGAATTTTCAGCATCATTACTCCAGTGTTTAGTGTCACATGATCTTTAAGAAATCATTCTAATATGCTGATTTGGTGCTTGAGAAACATTTATTAATAGTAGTAATGTTAAAAACAGTTATGCTGCTTAATATTTTTGTAGAAACAGATAATTACACTACAAGTCAAAATTTTTTGAACAGTAAGATTTTTAGTTTTTTAAAGAAGCCTCTTCTGCTCACCAAAGCTTGCATTTATTTGATCCAAATTACACCAAAAATTAAATATTTTTACTATTTAAAATAACTGTTTTCTATTTGAATATATTTTAAAATGTAATTTATTTCTGTGATTTCAAAGCTGAATTTTTAGCATCATTATGCCAGTCACATTATCCTTCAGAAATCATTCTAATACGCTGATTTGCTGTTTAAAAAGCATTTATTATTGTTATTATGTTGAAAACAGCTAAATAGAATTTTTCTGGTTTCTGGAACAGCATTTATCTGAAATAGAAATCTTTTGTCACATTTTAAATGAGTTTATTATCACATTTAATCAATTTAAAACATCCTTGCATTAATGTCTTTCCCCCCCAAAAAAGAAAAAAATTATACTGATTCCAAGGTTTTGAATGGTATAGTGTATATTGTTACGAAAGCTTTTTATTTCAGATAACTGTTTTAAATATTAATAATAATAATACTAAAAATGTTTCTTGAGCAGCAAATCAGCATATTAGAATGATTTCTGAAGCATCATGTGAAACTGAAGACTGGAGTAATGATGCTGACAATTCAGCTTTGATCACAGGAATAAATTACATTTTAAAATACATTCGAATACAAAGAGGTTATTTTAAGCAGAAAAAAAAAATCACAATCTTACTACTTTTGCTGTATTTTGGATCAAATAAATAAATATAGATATGTACACATGCATGTTTTATTAACACCATGACCTACATTTTGATCCTAATGTGTTCACTGTACATTTCAAAAGCTAGAAAGCTTCTTGTCACCACTTTCACATCAACCAGCAGATGCCAGGAGAGTCTGTCCGCCCCCCACAGGGATGCCCTTTCGGATATAAATGGCAGACTTTATTATTAGTCAGTGCCCTTACCTGTTGAGACCTCCATCACTGTTGATGTGCACTGGGGGGTGGGTCACATGCCGTGCGTCATAGCTTAATAGAGCAGCACATACACGCTATCCGCCCCTCTGCAGAGCGTTCAAATGTATTATGGTTCTTTGTAACCCTATAATGCAAACCCTTCACACCCCTGCACATGCCATTTTTCTGTAGTGTTTATGCAGCGTTTAACCTGCACAGGGTTTTTAGGTGTTCATAGCATGATGCCATGTTTAAGAGCTGTGCTCCCGACGGGCAGCAGTCTGGCATTGTGCGTCTGGCAGCGCTATTACGAGAATCCGGCCCTTGGTGAGGTGCCAGCTCCATGTTAAATGCTGACTATTGTTTACAGCTCTGTGTTTGGAGTAATTATAAAGGCAGCAGAATGGATCTCCGTGCAGCCACGGGTCCCGACATTACAGCTGATGTTTTGCAGCTGTGGACACGTGTGGGTTGTGACGTCACGCGGCAGCTGGGAAAGGGGATCGGAATCTGCGCCGTAACGCTGACAACCGTCGTATATAGACCTGTCAGGAGCTGTTGTTTTCATCTGTCACAGTAAACACACCCAGAATGCACTTGGAAAAAATACGGCCTAGAAAAATGATGACTGCTACAGTCTGGTTAATGAAGCTATTGATTTGTTTTCCATGTTGTAATATATGTTTATTGAAATTTGTCTCTCTTGTGTGCAATGACAGCATTTTGTGGCCTTCATTCAGTCATTTCGTATGTAAATGGATTTTATTTTAAATAAAAATGATACTGTTATTTAGCAAATATGCATTAAATACATCAAAAGTGACAGTAAATACAATAATAATGATACAAATGATTTCTGATTTGAATAAATGCTGTTCTTTTAAACTTTCTATTCACCAGAGAAAACAGTTTTCGCAAAAAATGTGACCTTGGAACACAAAACCAGTCATAGGTAGCATGGGTATATTTGTAAAGGTCAAAATTATCGATTTTTTTTTTTCTTTTATGCCAAAAATCATTAGGATGTTAACATCATGTTCCTTGATATTTTGTAAATGTCCTACCGTATATATATCAAAACTTAATTTTTGATTAGTAATATGCATTGCTAAAAACTTTCTCTCATTTGGACAACGATTTTCTCAATATTTTTTTGCACCCTCAGATTCCTGATTTTCAAATAGTTGTATATCGGCCAAATATTGTTTTCTCCTAGCAAACCATACATCAGTGGAAAGCTTATTTATTCAGCTTTCAGATGAATGAATAAATAAATAAATCTCAATTTCATAAAATTGACCCTTATGACTCGTTTTGTGGTCCAGGGTCACAAATTGTCTCATTACTGTTGATCTGAATCCAATCGACAGCCGTTAGTTCCCATTCAAGGTTTTTGATCATCCGTTACACTTAAATGTACATTACAACCACAAAATGTTTTGTTTTATTGCAGCTTTGCATATTGATTTCGCTATATGCTGTATAAGTTACTTCTCTATGTTTTTAGCATTGTACTTTTGTTCCATCATTATCCAGAATAATAACTGTTTCCTAACAGGTTCCTGCCCCCAATAGATTTGTAATCCTTTTCCACAAAACAATCTATTGATAGTACAGCTATCTATTGATGTATGGTTTGTTAGGATAGGACAATGTTTGGCTGAGATACAATTTGAAAATCTGCATTCTGAGGGCACAAAAAATTGAAAGAATGAGAGTCCAAACAGCTGATAAAAGCATCACAATAATTCATAAGTAATCCACACCACTCCAGTCCATCAATTAACATCATCTAAAATGAAAAGCTGAGGGTTTGTAAAAAAACAAATCCATGATTAATGTGTTTTTAACTTCAGAACCATTGTTTCCACCTAAAACGTGACCCTTATAATCCATATGTGACCCTGGAACACAAAACCAGTCATGAGGGTCAATTTTTGAAATCTGGAAGCTGAATAAATAAGCTTTCAATTGATGTATTGTTAGGATAGGACAATATTTAGCTGAGATACAACTATTTGAAAATCTGAGGGTGCAAGAACTTCAAAATATTGAGAAAATCATCAGAAAATCAGTTGTCCAAAAGAAGCATGAATTTTTACCATTGGTAATGTTTCTTGAGCAGCAGATCATCATATTAGAATGGATCATGTAACACTAAAGACTGGATTTAATATATTGTTTTAATCCGGGTCACGTCTCATATTTGTCTAATACTGAGCTGATGTGGGTTGAATTACCAGACGTTTTACAGCACAGCTTTTTTCGCAATCATTAACAGGAATGATTGTTTTTGCATGTCTGCTCGTTCTCTCACAGGAAACACGGCGCAGAGGGTCTGCGATACAGGAGGCTTTGTTTGCCGTCGAGTCATGAGACTTTAGCTGCTCGTTTAACCGTATTCGAGAAGCTTGAGGGCCTCGTGTTCCCCGTTAGCCAGACACCGGGGCCCGCCGGAGGCCCGCCAGAGGCCCGCATGGCAGCGCTGCTGTTGTTCCAGTTGGAGGAGGCCCTCCTCGCGGTGCCTTTTTGACCTTAAGGAAATGATTACGGTCAGGAGCTCTACTGTTGTTTTTGGAGGATTGAGAAATCCTTGTCCTGCGTATTTATATAGCTTTGTTTCCTTTCGTCTGCATTCCGCAGTGCCGCAGGGAGAACATTCCACTCTCCGGCCTCCTAATAGGGCTCAGGAAAGAGCGCCGGGATATTTTACATCTGCACGATATGAGGTTTCCCCCCTCCGTGTACTCAATTTGACTTTTTCCATTTACAGTCATGGGCTGACAAACTGTAAGAATAGCGAAAAGAATAACCGCTCGCTTGTGTTCAGAAACGCCTGGCGCGCATCACGTATTTACGGTTCGGGTTATTGGCACGGCGCGCTGGATTTCTTGCAGAATTGATGACTAGCCGAAACACACGGGGCCTTGTTAGAGTCGCAGGCCCGCAGCGGTGTGTGTTCTGGCAACGATGAGCTGGACTGCTGACTGCGGCAGGTGTCTGGTGCCCGGGCTGATCCTTGCGATATCTCCTCTCTTTGCAGGAAATGGCAGACTTCAGGACCAGAGCCCTAATAACCGGAGGTCTCCCGAGAGATGCGCCTCGCAGTCTGTCGGGGTAAAGAGGTTCGCCATGGCAACAGCCGACAACGGCCAACCAGAGCGGTCCAGGTAATAATAGATCTTGTTTTCAGTACAGGAAGGCACACAACCCTCTCGGCCTTTCGTGTTTCGCCGTACACAGTGTGTAACCATAGTAGTGGACCTACATAACTACTTCTTTTTCCCAGCCAGAGGAATGCTTTTGTTTTATTTATGGCGCTCGGTTAGGCCATCTTGTCTTTTTCGTTTAAATACGCCCTCCTGATGTTCCGTAAGCAAGTGTCACTTAAAAAACGGACCAAGCGTACACGTGTTTCGCCCCAGCGTCTCTCCTGGTGCGAGAGGCTTACCGCAACTTGTCAAAACGACAGTATGAGAAGCAGTGCGCTGATGTTAGTGGTTAACACAGAATGTCTTTGTTCTTGGCCTGTGATGTAGCAAGGGAGGTTCTCAATAATACGAACATGTTTTTGGATCCCGTTCCCGAACGCTTTCTGCACTACGTCTGCAAATTCATACGGGCCTCCTTGAAGAAAATTTGTCATGAGGACCGAGATCATTCAAACTGGAGTTTATATAACTGTCATGGGGCAAACAGAAGACAGTCTGCAGCTGACACTAGCAAAAAGTACCTAAAAGTATCATGGCTTTTTGAGGTGTGTTTTTGGAAATGTTCAATAGGAAATGCAATAGTATTTACATAAATACAATAGTACATGAATTAGTAGGCTTTTAACAGCTGATTTCTTGTTTTAAACAAAATTAATACTTTTTTTTTTTCAGTAAAGATGCATTAAATTGTTCAAAAGTGACAGTAAAGAGTTCTATTTCAAATAAGCGCTTCAAGTAAAAGGAATAAAAAGTCTATTTTTTTAACAAAACAAAATGTATCATGTTTTTTCACAAAACTATTAAGCTGCACTACTGTTTTTTAACATTAATAATAATAATAAATGTTTCTTGAGCAGCAAATCAGCATATTAGAATGATATCTGAAGGATCATGTGACACTGAGGACTAGAGTAATGATTGAAAATTCAGCTTTGCATCTCAGGAATAAATGGCTATTAAAATGTATTAAAATAGAAAACAGTTATTTTAAATTCTAATAATATTTATTTAATATTTTTTGATCAAATAAATGCAGCCTTGGTGAACATAAGAGACTTCTTTTAAAAACAATAAAACAATCGATAGTGAATTCTGATATTTATTGCAAAATAATTCTGGAAAATAAGATGTAAATAAAATATTTATTTTTCATTTTACTACTGATACTCTGATACTCTGTACTCAGAAAAAAGTGCATTATCAATTGACAAAACTGATACTGGTACTGATGCTATGCTATTTCTGTTAAATGTTCAGTTGAGTAACTAGCGCCAATAAAAGTATAGCTAAAAATATTCTAAAATATTAGCATATGTGACCCTGGACCACAAAACCAGTCATAAGGGTACATTTTTTGAAATTGAGATTTCATACATCATCTGAAACAACAATACGCTGAACAAATAAGCTTTCCAGTGATGTATGACTTGTTAGGATAGGACAATATTTGGTCAAGATACAACTATTTGAAAGTCTGGAATCTGAGGGAGCAAAAAAAAATCGAAATACTGAGAAAATCGCCTTTAAAATTGTCCAAATGAAGTTCTTAGCAATGCATGTTTCTAATCAAAAATTAAGTTTTGATATATTTACGGTACAAACTTTACAAAATATCTTAATGGAACATGATCTTTCCTTAATATCCTAATGATTTTTAGCATAAAAGAAACGTTGATCATTTTGATCCATACAATGTATTTTTGACTATTGCTACCTGTGCTACCTAAGGTTTTGTGGTGCAGAGTCACATATTATATGCTAGACGTATGTGTCTTTTATATAAATATGGTAATCAGTAAATACATTTGTCAAAGCACCATGGTATTGGTATTTTGTAAGAGAAGTGAAAAGGGTATGTGTTATTTTCAGTAAACCTGGCTCAGTATTTATACGGTTTTGTGACCGAAATGCAGTTTGCATTAGTTTTTTTGAAAACAGAGCATTTTAAAATGGTAAATTTGCTTTCACTCGCCGCCGGCGGTTCAGCAGCTGCATTTTTCTCTCTCTTTTCAAGTCAATATTCCTCTGTAACAGTAAGGCCTCTTCTAAAAAACAAGCGAGGGAGAGTGAAAGTCATACATCTGCAGGTTACCGAGTGTTCGACACAAGATGTGCACACACGAGCAGCTCTGGGAAGTCTCCGAGCAGCCTCTGGTTCCCATGGCAACTGCGGGGCGGTCTCTATCGGCTCCATCTGAGAATAGGTAAAGTAAATCTGCATGCATCTGGCCGCCCGCCAGCGTCTCAAATGAAAGAGCACTTTGAATGGCTGCCAGGTTTGGAGGAGGAGAGAGGCTGTCAGGCCTGCTTAATGTTGGCAGTTTGTACTTGGCAAGACTCGCCTTTTCCCAGAATCCCTCACTCTGGCAGCCCGCCAGCCACTTAGCGGAAGCTGAGAGTTAACCCCTGCGATAAGCTGGTGGAAAGCTGAACGTGGAAAACTTTCCATGCAGAGTGTGTGCGTCTGCACATGTATGTGGCTCTGTGTGTGTGTGTGTGTAGGCGGGTGGGTGATGTTCTGTTCAGGGCGTATGTGTGTGTGTGTGTGTGTGTGTAGGAGAGAGAGAGTGCCAAGCCTCGGGGTGATCTGTATTCATGAGAAGACTACAGGGACAGGGAAACATCCCTCAGTGAAAGCGAAGGAGGGTGAAATATCCTTTACAGGCACACTGCAAATTTAGACTCCTAAATTTTGGCCC
Source organism: Labeo calbasu (assembly GCA_019740295.1). NCBI lineage: Eukaryota > Metazoa > Chordata > Actinopteri > Cypriniformes > Cyprinidae > Labeo > Labeo calbasu. Next base: position 28,404 of record JAHKKF010532564.1, read on the forward strand.
ATAGAATGTTAGTTATATATTTTTGTGCTTGTATATTTGAAATATTTTTCAACATATGGCCTTGTGACAGACAAGGACATTTGCATGTTTGCAAAGTGAAACCTGATTTCATTTTAAAGTCAAGTGACTCGCTCCAGCGCTGAAGATAATTTGCACAAACTGTTTCTTTGTGTCATTAATTTTGGGGCACAAACCAACTGCATCAGGCTCATTTACACATCTGAGTCACAAGCACAGAGCACAAATACTGTGCAACATGTCTCCAGTTTTAGAAGCTGCCTACTGTATCAGTGGTGGATATGTTATCCTTTTGACATCCAAATTTAGGCTCTTTAATGCTTGATGCACTGTATATATAATTTTCAGTGGAGGGAGAAAATCACGTCCTCAGATTTGGCTCCTGCCTTACTTGGTAGTTATGTGTTTTTGCTCGGATAAAGCACAGCTTCTTTCCGTGCCAGCAGAATGCAGGGATTGCAATAAATGGCATTTCTCCTCTCCTCCAGACCTCCCTTGCTTTTTTTTTTTTTTTCCTTCTCTCGGTTTTTCCACCCTCTTGTGTTGTTGTATAACAGGATGAGTTTTTTTTTTTCGTCGTCTACGGGGTGTTGTTAAGCAGAAAACAGACTATGGGAAAGGGGCTTTTAGGGGGCAGGTTGCGAAATATCCTTAGTTAAAGATAAACATTCAGAGGCTGACATATATGCAAAACCTCTTAGATGCTATGAGACTTTAATAATCATATTTATTAAATCACTTAATGATATCAGAACATCTGCAGTAGACGTAAACATCATGGTGCATAGATGTTATTTCAAATGCCCAGACTGTCTTCTGTTTAAAATATGTCCATAGCATGCTTACTTTTAGTTTAAATCACACATGCATTTTGCTGGTGTAAGCATTTTTATAACATGATCTTGCATTATTAATAGTACTGCAGAATATCAAGCTTATGGACATTTTAGAAGCAGTAAGAACAGACGCTCTGGAAGAAACATGAATACCTCAGAATTTCCACCCACAACTCTGGCTCTTATATTCTGAGTGCAAACCACCAGCGAGTTATGGCAAGTAGCTTGAACGTTTATTATTTTTTACAATTACTTTTATAAAAATGTATATTCATAAATAAATGGTAATTGTTTTGAATGACTAGTATGTGATCTAATATCTAATTTCAATTTCACTAGTACCATTTCATTTGATTCTAATATTCATTGTAGTAGTGGCGAGTATCTATTAAATTAGCAATTTATATTTATTCATTAGATATTAGTACCTAGAACTTTTGCTACAAGTCATTATCCCAATAGTGACAAGTAGTTTTTTTTTTTTTTGACATTGACTTGTATGGAATCTGTTTTTCAGGTATCCATATAACTATTCATGGTGTCTATAGAGGGTTTGCACTTACATCACGATTTGATCAGTTACCTATAACTTACGCTGTCTAAACCAATTTTCAGTAGCAATAATCAGCAAAATATGGAGGTTTCGTTTGGTTCAGCTGTATTGTTTACGTTCAGTGCCAACATTATGGCCGATTGATGATATGTCATGAAAACACTCTATTCCAGATTTACTAGTAACTATTTGTTTGTTTTTAGTGATTATTTCCTAGATACATTTCAGTACTTATTTATTAAAAACTATAGATGCTAATAACACAAAAAATGCAGTCTACCAGTTGCAATAGTTATTATAAGCAAAGAAATTAATAGTACATAAGACATATGTACTGAATAGATACTAGTCACTATTGAACCTAAAAGTGCTAGTTACATAAAAATAGATACTAGTATGTTTTGAACCGTAAATGTTTAAGCGGCTTGCCATACATGGTGGCGGTGCGCGTTTCTCGGTCCATTCAGAAGATTTGTTAGGGAGTGGTTAGCGCATGCGCACTCGCATGGCAACAAGTGGCTTGTCATTTGTAACAGAAAAAGGAACTGCGGAACGTGGTGCTGACGTCACCGGCCCAGCCAGGTGGCATTCCGAGAAGCAGAAGAGGCGCATTCGCCTCCTAGTAACCGTATAACGGATCCGAGAGGAGCAGCTCAACATGTCTTCGGCGCAGGTCTCCTCGTCGAGGAGACAGTCGTGTTATCTGTGCGACCTGCCGCGCATGCCGTGGGCGATGATTTGGGATTTTACGGAGCCCGTGTGCAGGGGTTGCGTGAACTACGAGGGCGCGGATCGGATCGAGTTTGTTATCGAGACGGCGCGCCATCTGAAGCGGGCTCATGGCTTCCAGGAAGGGAGATCCCCGGGTCCCGCGCCGCCGCCTGCGGTGAAGGCACAAGCGGGCATGTCAGCGAAGGAGTCGGTGCAGATGAACCATGTGGACGGCTCGTCCAAACAACAACAGCAGCAGCAGCAGCAACAGCAGCAGCCCGGCTTGGACCGATACGCGCTCGGAACCGAGCGATCGCGCTTTGATTATTCCAGCATCGGAGCGCACAGGCTGCCGAACGGGCTCGGCGGACCGAATGGCTTTCCCAAATCAGACGACGGACCCCCAGAGCTGAACCGACAGAGCCCTAACTCGCGTCGGAATCACGGGCTGGTGGCAGTGTCGGGACAGATGAGCGTGCCGCCGAACCTCCTCCCGCAGACTCTCTTGAACGGCCCACCGTCAGCGGCGAGCATAGCCCAGCACAGCCTGTCCGGGCGAGCCCCTCCAGCCCCGGCCAGCATCGGACCGGCGCTTGCGCTTTCCGAGCAAGGTAAAAGACCCGGTTCTGTGTCCAGCACGGACCAAGAGAGAGATCTAAAAGAGAAACAGCGTAACGCAGAGGCTCTGGCTGAACTTAGTGAAAGTTTGAGAAACAGAGCAGAGGATTGGGCAAACAAACCCAAGATAGTGAGGGACACGCTGATCACACTTTCCAATTGCACTCCGTTTGATGTGAGGTTCAAGAAAGATCATTCCCTTCTAGGTAGGGTGTTTGCTTTTGATGCCATTTCCAAGCCCGGCATGGACTATGAACTAAAAATCTTTATTGAGTACCCCAGTGGATCTGGTAATGTGTTTTCCAGTGCGTCTGGTGTGGCTAAACAGATGTACCAGGACTGCATGAAAGACTTTGGCAGAGGACTTTCCTCTGGCTTTAAATATCTGGAATATGAGAAAAAGCACGGCTCCGGTGACTGGAGGCTCCTGGGCGATTTGCTCCCGGAGTCTGTGCGTTTCTTTAAGGAGGGGCTCGGGGGCGAAATGCTGCCCCAGCCTTACATCGACGCCAGCTGCCCTTTGCTGCCTTCGGCGCTGGTCAACATGCCCCGGGCCGTGGCGTCGGGCAGCGCGCTCAGGACTGGCGTGCGCAAACGCAAAGCCTCCCCGGAGCCGGACTCGGCAGAGGGCGAGCAGCAGAGACAGCAGTGGATGGCGAGTCAAAGCGAGGCGCTCAAGCTGACCATGGCGTCCGGCTCGTTCGCAGCCTCTCACGGCGGACCTCCGCCCCTGGGGTCGGTGCATTCCAGCCGAGCCACCCCACCCGAATCGGCCCCTCAGAACGGACAGTCCCCCATGGCTGCGCTCATGTCGGTCGCAGACACTTTGGGTAACGCGCACTCACCAAAGGACAGCAACTCGGTGCACTCTACCACGTCCACCCGACACAACAGTAGCAGCCCGGTCTCCCCCGCCTCGGTGTCCGGACAGCGGCGCTTGGCCTCCCGGAACGGGGAGATCAGTCTGACGGGGACGCCTTCTCAATCGGGTTCGCATCAGGGCATGGATCAGGTGCACCCTCAGAACATTCCAGACTCACCCATGGCCAATAACGGACCTTTGTGTTGTACTATCTGCCACGAACGTTTAGAAGACACACACTTCGTCCAGTGCCCGTCAGTTCCCAACCACAAATTCTGCTTCCCGTGCTCCCGGGAAAGCATCAAAGCGCAGGGGGCCACAGGAGAGGTGTACTGCCCCAGCGGAGAGAAATGTCCCCTGGTAGGGTCAAACGTGCCTTGGGCTTTCATGCAAGGCGAGATAGCGACCATTTTAGCCGGGGATGTGAAAGTAAAGAAAGAAAGAGACCCTTAAATATAAACATATATGCTTCCTGCATCACAGACAAGTGAAGCGAGTATATTTAAGGTTGTGTTTTAAAACCTAGCGCGCTGGCTGTCGAGACAACATTTGTGGGCATGCGTTCGAATGCCCAAAAATGCTGTCTAAGTGGGCAGCACGCTCGGTTTTGAGAGACAGCCTACTTGTTGTGAATATTGAAGTTACAGAAATAGTCCGGTGTACAGAGACATTTGTTTTCCTCCTCGAAGGAGGAGGCTGTGTGCGTGGAAACATTTTTTACGGCACTTTTACGGTTTACGTTAACGTTTCTATTCAATTTCATACTTATTTTCCACATCTACATGTACAATCCCAAGCAAAAAAAAAAATGTTATTAATGAATACACTTTTTTGTGGTAGGTATAACAAATGAAGTGAGTCTAAGAGAGGGCATTCTTTGTTTCTTGATCCCGTCTGTTTTTTTTTTTTTTTAGTATGATCTTTAAAACAGCGATTTTTAATTTGTATCCCGTGGTCTGAGAATACAGATATATTTTATTACGTGTTTTCATTCTCTCTTTTTGCTTTAAAGTTGCACGGATGCTTTAGTAGAGCAAAAAATACTGTAAATGAAAAATGAAATGCTCTGTTTGTTTATACATATTTCTGTAGTAACAGAAGACTTGTAACGTGCCTTGGAGCTGAGTAAATTGTAATAAATTCATTGATATTAACTCTTTGTGGCGTGTTAATTTGTTCAGGTTAGACGTGTCTTGGATATTTGGATTCTACTTTAATGTGAAATGATTTGATTTTAAATTTAATTAAATTTTAGTTGGTTTATTAAGCTAAAACATATGTATATTTTCTAGTGGTTCATTATTTTCATTAAATTAGGAGCTAAATAATTCTTTTTCCAATCCCATTGCAATGCTAGTTTTTATTTTTAGGTTATTTAGAAAATATAGAGCACTCAGCTAAGCATTTTCCTCCGTTGTGCAACAGTGGATCGAGTATCGCACTAAGCGTATCCGTTTCATTGCTTTGTCAGTGTCTTTTGCATTCATGTCATTGTTTTTGCTCCAGACAGATGTAGTTCTGCTACGCTGACCTAAAAAGTCAGACGTCTGATGCAGCCACAAGGCATGAAACATCCATTCAGCACTCCCTGATGGGTGTCACATGGGGTAGGTGCAGTGCTTGTTTAACATGTGGCGTTTTTCGTTACTCCCTTAGCAACAAGTTCCATTAATGGCTCCCGATAGAAGCTGTTTTACTGCATATGCAGGAGGCGTTAAAATAGCGCACAATTACCCTGCTCTTAGCACACTGTGTCTTAATCTGTTATGCCTCAATTTAGGAGCTGTTAGCTGTTCCCTCTCTCCGTGTGTCAGAGTATTTTGGTGCGGGCAGGAAAGCTGGAGAGGGAAAATGCTTGCACATGCCTGAGATGGCCCTGGGGATGTATTCCTCATTTAGAATTCAGCTGGTTGGTCATGTGACTTGTCAGTCGTACTCTTGCATTGGCTGCGGGAGCGAGGGAAAACAGTTGGTGCGTGGCTGTTGCCATGACTCAAACTAATGCTCTTTCGCAGACAAATAGAAGGTGGCACAATTCATTCATGGCAGCCGGCCATGCAAGAGCATCCAGACCAAATAACAGGGGGGACGTTAAGGTCAGAGAACAATGCACATGCCAAGCTATCTAACTGAAGTGGGCTCTGTGCTTGAATTCTGTGGAGGCCTGTGGTGCATATCCTGTAGGTCGGAATAATTTAAACAGGAGCTAGAACAGTTTTGCACTAAGCAAGTGTTACTTTTAATATAGAAAGGCCATGTGCAGCACTTTCTTTATCAGCGTTCCAGGATTTTAATTAATGATATATTAAATCGCAACATACAAATATGAAATACAGCTATATTTTTAAAGAACTTTCTATATGCATCACCTTTCTTAATATTTAAAGGTATGTTTTTCTTAAATGTGATTTAAAAACATGATCACATTTAAAGATTTTAGGCATGCTAAGGGTTTGTAAAAATATATGTAGATGCACAGTCATAAATTGAATCATGCAAAGTTTCCCTCGCCTAAATAATTTCCACATACTGCAATGGCAATGGCTCATGAGAGCACAATAGATTAGAAAGGCTATTTAGTTCTATTTTCTATAGTACATCCATAATCCATCTGAGCCCAGTGTAGAGTTTCGTTGTCGTGCTTTGTGGTGCATTGCAGTGATATTGTCGCTGCTGCTCCGTCTGTGAGGAATCAAAGGTGTGGTGTCTGGTTCAGGATGGAGTGGGCTTCTATTGTCATGCTAAAACAGACTTGGGTTTGAGGTGCCCTTGGCTCTCTCTGTAATCACCTGGGTTTCAAGTTTCAGTGCACATACAAAGAAAAAAAATAAACAGATACGCCAACCCCACCCATTAGAGAAGGCGGGGGTCTCACTTCCTGTTTACTACACACGCGCTTCTGTGGTGTCTTGAGTGTGTGTGTTAAATTCTGCACCTTTTCATGGAATGCTTTAGGACACAGACAGCTGAAAGATGAGGAGAAGAGTCTTTATTGGCTTCCTAATCGCTGCAAATGTATAAATATTTAAGATTTCTCGCGTAGCGTGTGATTATTTTGAATGGCTGTGTTTTCAGTAATGATATCTGGGCAAACACTAGATCTAATCACTACATTTATTTTGCTAGATGTACATTTGTATGCATTGTTACAATGCATGTTTATTGATGCTCTGATGTATTTCCATTGTGCATCTCAGAATTAGTATTCATTTCTAATGTGACCACTCGTCTTCTTTCAGAACGCTTGTTTTTGGTCGCATTGTAAAATCACTGCAGTCTGTCCACCCTTCGCTAGCCAGGGAAGCCAGCGGCTTCTTCCCCTCCTCCAATTCCCTTCATCCCCATAACACACACACACACTTTTCTCTCTCCCTCCCTCCCTTCAAGGGAGAAGTTTCCAGCGGATAAAAATACAGCCACTCCAAAGGTTACGCTGCAGTGCCATCGTGCACAGTTGCCCATGGTAACAGCCTTGTTCAAAACATCATTTATTCAGGAATGTGCGGACACAAAGAGCGGAGAGGTTCAGCGTTAACCCTGCGTGTGCCGGCATTTGCCTGTCTGCACGCCAGTGCTTATAGAAATGCTTTTTTTAAAAAATGTTCTTGCTGATATGGTGGTGTTTTCTTGCGAATGGAACTCAGAATGTCAAATATGTGATCCTAAACCATAAGTAGCATAAGTAGAACGGGTATATTTGTAGCAACAGCCAACAATACATTGTATGGGTCAACATTATAGATTTTTCTTTTATGACAAAAATTATTAGGATATTAGGTAAAGATCGTGATCTTGATATTTTGTAAATTTCCTACCATAAATATATCTAAACTTAATTTTTGATTAATAATATGCATTGCTAAGAACTTCATTTGGACAAATTTAAAGGCGATTTTCTCAATATGTAGATTTTTTTTTTTTTTGAATGAATCTGATTTTTAACATTGTTTTGTTACTGTTGATGTGAAATCTCAATCTCCAATCGACAGCCAGTAGGTTTTTTTTTCAGTTTTTGATAATCTGTTACACCTGAATGTACTTTACAACAACAAAATGTTTTGTTTCATCGCAGCTTTGCATATTGATCGTTATGTGCTTTCTAAGTTATTTTTCTATGTTTTTAGCATTGTACTTTTGTTCCAGCATAATCCAGAATAATAACTGTTTCCTAACAGGTTTCCTGATGGTCCTGCCTCAAACAAATTTGTAACCCTGGACCACAAAACCAGTCATAAGGGTAATTTTTTTTTTTAAGTACATCATCTGAAAGCTGAATAAATAAGCTTTCTGATGATTGTAGGGTTTGTTAGGATAGGATAATATTTGTCCAAGAACTATTTGGAAATCTGGAATCTGAGGGTGCAAGAAAAATCAAAATATTGAGAAAATCACCTTTAAATTTGTCTAATGAAGTTCTTAGCAATGCATATTACTAATCAAAAATTAAGGTGGAAAATTTACTAAATATCTTCATGGAACATGATTTTTACTTGATAACCTAATGATTTTTGGCATAAAAGAAAAATTGATCATTTTGACCCATACAGTGTATTTTTTGGCTATTGCTACAAATATATCTGTGCTACTTAAGACTGGTTTTGTGGTCCAGGGTCACATTTGATTGGTTGCGTCAATGTTGTAAACAAGCAAAGTTATGTTTTTAAAGCATCCAATGGAGGTACTATTTCGTCGTAATTATTGATATATTGTTTGCCGTTTTGTGTCTGTTCATACTGCTTTAGAAGTGAAGTTTCTATGTTGCTTGTGTTTTAACTGCATCCATTTATTTATATTGCATACAAAATTATGATCTTTTTCTAACCGGTCCTCCTTTAAGTTTCACGCAAACAAACAAATTTTTTTTTTTTTAAAGCACCACAATAGAGGAATCAACCTGCCGAATGGCTTATAGCTTCTGTGCATATTAAACTAGTATATGCAAAAGTATTTTAACCAATCAACCATCTATTTTTCCACCATCATTATCCAGAATAATAACTGTTTTCTAACAGGTTTCCTGATAGTCCTAGCCCAAACAAATTTCATTGGTTGCTTCAATGTTCAAACTAGTATATGCAAAACTTCAACCGTGTATTTTCCCCCCATCATTATCCAGAATAATAACTGTTTTCTAACAGGTTTCCTGATAGTCCTGACCCAAACTAATTTCATTGGTTGCTTCAATGCTATAAACAAAGTAATGTTTTTAAAGCATCCAATGGATGACGATTTATTGTTGCACAATACAGAAATGAAGATCTGTCATAATTATCGATATATTGTTCGCCGTTTTGTCTGTTCATACTGCTTTAGAAGTTAAGTTTCTACATTGCTTGCGTTTTAACTTATTGCATCCATTTATTTATATTGCATTAAAAAATTATGATCTTTTCTAACCGGCTTCCTGTTAGTCCCATCCAGACAAACAAATTATATATATATGTTTGAAAGCGTCACAATAGAGGAATCAACCTGCCGAATGGCTTACAGCGTCTGTGCATATTAAACCACTATATGCAAAACTTTTAACCATTCAACCGTGTATTCTTCCCCCATCGCGTAAATGCGTTCCTCGCTGTGATATGGCATTTAACTCTCTCCGCTTGTGCTTGTTATTTAGCGCCAACGGAGGTGGGGGGATATGTGCAAAAGGGTTATTCCCATTTTGTTTTCATTCACTGTGCCTCCGAGCACAGCCATTTATAGACGGTGATGTCAGCACTATCTTCCATAGCCCAGGGCCTCTTTGGCACATAATGTATGCAATCTCAGACATTCCATTCCTGCCTCGCAAATAAGCTGCGGGCTACAGCGGGCGTGTGCTTCCCCCCTCTTTCTGCAGATATTAAAGGCGCAGAGGGGGAATTGATTTTCTCCTGCTTTTCACTCCTATTCTCTCGTTTAGCTGCTTTTTTTCTTCTCTAGCACATTTTCGAATAGCATGTTATTGTTAATACGACTTAATGCGTTATCTATCAATTCTCACTATCGGTTTTGATTTTCTTTGTAAATTCACACTTTTGTGAAGCTGTTATTTAATAAACCTCTATTTTGAACAGTTCCTCGTATAAGGAACATACGGCTGACGGAACGGACGCAGCTCCGGTCTACCCTTGACTAATGGCATGTGGGTTGTAAAACAGGGGGCCGTTTTGGCAGCGTTTCAGATGTTTTTCATTAGCTTGTAAAGGACATCAATTTTCGGATGGAATTCCAATTTGCATTTCAAGGCCAGTCCCTCCTTGAGGGCCAGAGCCTGTTACAGCTTCCTGTAGATTCCCGCCGGAGAAGTAGCGGGGTGGGGGGCTAGTTTGGGGGCAGGGGATTGTTTCTGAGCACATGAAAATGGACTATGGGGCACCATGGAGACTCCGTCTGTCTTGAAAAGCTCGCAGGCTGGATTGTTCAAGGATGGTTTCACTTGATTGATCTAAAGTGTTGAACCGAGAACCCGCTGAATACCTGCCGGAGTGCAATTTTTGTATCTTTCGACTCTTGACTAGGTTTTATGCATTTAAATAACCACACTGCATTAAATGACACACATTTTCTGACCTCCATCGCAAACCACTGAGTGCTAAACGTTCCTTCCTTTGTTTTTAGTTTGCGGACGCACTGGCTGGTTGGAAGGAAAGGGTTAATTTGTAACCCACGGGCTGTGCGGCGCTTGGCCGGCTCGCTGGAGAAATGTAGCCCCCTTTCATTCTATGGGTTGTTTACACGACTGGCAGCCATTTTAGACTGGAGCTCTGCTAACACAGAGCGGTCTCAGGTTTCTTAGGCTTTCACAGTGCAGCGAGTTCAGTCAGCGGCTTGTTCTGTCATCCATCTTCCATCGGGGGCCCTTCCCCCCCTCACACATTCACACACACATACACACACAGTCTCTACAGTCTGGTCACCATCCACTGTACTCAGAGGGCTGTATGTTGTATAAGTGCTCTGTTGTTTATTAAAGCAGTAAGCCACATGAGGCCGTACATTATAGAGGTTTTTCCTCGGTTAAGGGCTGTTCTTAGGTGTAATTCATAGCTGAAGTGTGTTTATTATATTGCTGCAGCAGCAGTATGATATAAGACATCAATGTTTAAAAAATAATTGAATTTATTTATCATCATCATAATAACAACAAGAAAACCTGTTTTAATTTGGCTTGGCTTTAATGTATGGGTTGGGTGTCAAGGGACTTTGAAGATTATGGTTATAATAATATTCTTAAAAAATTAATACTGTTGTTGTTTTTTTATTTTTGTTGTTTTTATTTATTTTTTAAACCTTTTTCAGCTTTCATAATAAAGCACCATGGAAAGGTACTCTGACAATAAATGATAAAAACAGTTTTTTTATTTGATAAATATTTATATGTATATATATATATATATATATATATATATATATTTGTGTTTTATTTATTTTAATGCAATTTTTTTTGAATGTATTTTTTTACATGTACAGGATATTACAATAACTGCTGTTGTTTCCCCTTTTCACATTTAATATAATATTAATATAATTTATAAATTATANTATATATATTTGTGTTTTATTTATTTTAATGCAATTTTTAATATTTGAATGTATTTTTTTACATGTACAGGATATTACAATAACTGCTGTTGTTTCCCCTTTTCACATTTAATATAATATTAATATAATTTATAAATTATAAATTAGTAATACTGTTGTTTTTTATGTTTTAGCTTTGATATTCATTAATAAAACACCATGGAAAGGTGCTCTGACAGCAAACTTCTTTTTTAATTGTTTTATACTTTTTTATTTATTTTAATACAGTCTTTTTTATACATATTAATTGTTACATTACAGGATATTGCAATAACTGCTGTTTCCTCCCCTTTTTTTACGTTTAATATTATATTAATATTATTAATTATGAATTATTATTAAGTTTTTTTTATTTTTATTGTTGTTTATATTTTTCAGCTTTGATATTCATTAATAAAGCACAGTTTTTTTAGACTTTATTTATTTATTTTAATACAGTCTTTTTTATAAGTATAGATTTTTATTTATTTATTTATTTTAATTTAATTTATTCTAATACATATTTTTATAGGTATTAATATATTATAGGTATAGGTAATATTATTATAGGTATAGATTTTTTTTTTTACATTAAAGGATATTGCAATAACTGCTATTTTTTTCTTTTTAATGTTTAATATTATGTTAATATTATTAATAAACTATTAATACAGTTTTTTTTTAATTGTTGTTTTTATTTATTTTTATACCTTTTCAGGTTTGCAATTCATTAATAAAGCCTTATGAAAAGTTGCTCTGACAAAAAAATGAACAAATAGTTTTTATTTAAATTTTTTTTTATACTTTATTCATTTTAATGTATTTATTTTTTATAGTTTTTTTTGTACATTACAGGATATTGCAGTAACTTATAAAAAACTAATATTTTTTCTTTTATATTTTTTCTTTTATTTATATTTAATAGAATCTTTTCTTCATTTATATATGCTGTGTGTGTGTGTGTGTGTGTGTGTGTGTGTGTATATATATATATATATATATTACAGGATATTGTAATTAACTACTTTGCCCAACTTTTTCACATTTAATTGCTTTTTCTCAGGGCTTTTCTTGTGTCCTGTTCTCTCGTTTGCCCTTTTTTCCTCAGTCACTCAACCTTGTCTTGTCCTAAATTTGAAAGTGCATGCTTTCACAGAGCTGTTAAGGGATCAGGATTCTGCGTCTGCATTAGTATCTGTCTGCCTTTTGCCTTGATCATGTACCAACAAATACAGATGATCTCACTGGACCAAAACCATCAGTATTAATAGCAGCGAAACTCCCATGTAATGAAAACCTTCCCAACGACCTTGTGGTGAAACCAAAGGTTGTCATCTATCTCAGATGCAGCTGCAAAAAAGGACAATGGGTGTGGTTTGCCCACTGAAAGGGTCTAATTGGAGGGCCCTTTAAAGGTGATGTCATTTATTTGACTATGGTCTTTAACTTTTAACACTCTTGCTTTCCCATCACTCAGGCCTTTGAACTATTATTGCAGATTTAATCAGGTGTTCCTCTGAGTAAAAAAACAACCCCAGCCCATCATCACACTCCAAGTGGTATCATCTGCTTTCATTAGGAAATGAGTAAGATTGATCAACCGAGGCTTTCTGAGCTGTTTGTTACAATCATGTCAACAAACACATCCTCTATTTCCGAGATAGATTTAGCCTTTTCTAGAATCAATAAGCCGTGTATGGTACTGTATGAAAGCAGCTCATTTGTTTCAAATGATTTTGTGAGCATGTTGATATTTGTTCTGCGTTGAGTTGAGCAGACTTTGACCTTTTCCGTTTGAACAGCAAGTGTGATCAGTTCAGTGTGCGAGTAATCAGAAATTACGCTGCCATGTTAGATCATACATCACACAATTGAGCTGTTTTTGTATTTTTTGAGGGAAAATATGGTTAAAGGTAGGGCTACAATGATTACTCGATTCTATTCGAGTATTAGATTTTTAAAAATCCTTGATCGCATTTTACCCGTGTACTGGAAGTGGCGCATTCCACATGTTAAACACATTTAAAAATCATAATAAAGCATAATGGTATTAAGAATGCACAAACGCTACGATACAATTAAATAAATATATGCAATGCAGGTTTAATATATGTGCTTCAATAATATAATAATACGTGTAGTTTACGTGAATGCGTTCGTTCATGTCTGAGCAGCTCCGTTCACAGTAAATGCTGCTACACAAACTGTTATCATTTACATGTGTGGAGCGTCTCAAACTCCATCTCTGCATGTTGTTGTGAGTTTGGGTTTATTATAACGTTCATGTGGCACGCGACATGCGCTATTTCATCAGATTTGTAAAGTAAGTCATTTATAAACTTACGCAAACACAGGAGAATACATCTTTAGCTTTCTCAATAAGCTAACTGTTCATCGCGATTTCAAAATAAAAGTTTAAAGGGGTGTTATTATGCTTTTTCATGTTTTGAACTTTAGTCAGTTTGTGGTGTGTATCTTTGGGAATAAAAAAGAAAAAAAAATCCCTTTTCAAGAACTACAACAAACGGCTCTTTTGGACTACAATGTTTGTTTTCCGCATGCAATGATGTCACAACGCGGTCCATTAGAATATCATTAAATTAAATCCCGCCCACGGAAATTCGAATTGTTGGAGGGAGGGTAGGGACGAGTTGGGGGATTAGCCTAACTTTAGCGATGCAGCCCGGAGAACCGCGTCAACGAGCCACAGTGTGGCGCGTATAAACACAAGCATTGACTAGAGTAGCCGCGTCAGAGCCGTAGTGTGTGGTAAGGAATGTATTCATCATACAGTGTAGATAGTTTCACTTATAACGCAAGTGTTTTTTAAAATGCATAACCTTTCACTAGAATAGGCTAGGCTAATCAGTGATGATGTTCTTTGATAATGTTAGGCTGCTTTTAGCCTTATGCTGGAGCTGGTTTCAGGCAATGCAACTAAGTTTGTAAATAATTAAATAGATTAGCACGATAATATCATGTATTGGGGATCTCGCAGGCTGATGATAGGACGCAACACTACTGAAGCGTATTATTTACTCACCCTCCATGCATCCTAGGTGTATATGACTTCCTTCTTTCTGACTAATGGAATCGGAGTTATGTTAAAATTTATGCTGGCACTCCCAAGCTTTAGAATGGCATAGATGGGTGTTTCTCCTCATCAGTCCAAAATAAGTCCAATAATATGCATCCATTCATAACAAAAAAGTGCCTCACATGGCTCCGGGGGGTTAATAAAGGCCTCCTGTAGCGAATCGATGCGTTTTTGTAAGAAAAATATCCATGTTTAAAATGTAAGAATCACTTTAATCTAGCTTGCACTAACAGTTGTACACGAAACTTGCTTCTTTGACAAGGGGCGTGGCAGTACTGAAATACCATCTAAGCTGTTCGCCAAGCTTACCAATCACAACACATTTAGTTTTTTTCGGTAGGCGGGCCTTTAATTAAACCTAGAACTAATCAAGCCTTATGTGCCAGGCTGGGAGAAATGTATTGTAATAATGTAAATTATGTTAAAAATCATGCGTTTTACGAACCACCAAGACTTTGTAAAAGAGCATAATAGGACCCCTTTAAACCCTCACTCTGAGTTTACACATTTTGATGTACAGTCGAAAGTGGCTGTAGCTTTTCTATCATAAAGAAATGGCCATATATTTAAGATTAAGTGGACATTTGAATTGAATGTTGTTGAGTCGATATTAAACACTGATTAGATTGTAGCAGTAAAGTGTAAAAACAATAGTCAGGCTGTTGGCGCCCTCTGCAGTCATTTGATATAATGCGTAATGCACATTAGCTCTATTGTGCATAATACATTATGTATTTTAACAATTGTTTAATAAAACCATATGATTACTTACTTTTGATACTTTACTTGGACTAGTTATTATTGCCTTGTTGCTATTATATGTGTATTTTAAGTCATTTTAAAGGCTATTGTCCACTTAGGTCTATTTTTATTACTACAAAAAGAAACAAACAAAAAACACCCAAATCATTATAATTATCCGATTACTCGATTAACCGCCAGAATAAGCGACAGATTACTCAATTACCAAAATAATTGTTAGTGACAGCCCTAGTTAAAGGAATAGTTCAACCAGGCAAGTGATGTAATGTTACATTTCTCTAAATCTGTTCTGATGATCTAGATGACCTCAGTCACAGATGGCCTGAGTGATTACATTTTCAGCAAATTTTCATTTTTGGGTGAACTATTTCTTTAAAAGTCATGAAAATAATGCACAAAATTCCTAATTGTCCCAAAAGAGACTTCATTTTCTTTAGGCTTTAGAGAAATTTAGCATTACATAACTTGTTCACCAATGGATCCTCTGCAGTGAATGGGTGCCGATTCAAAGCCGATTCAAAACCTTTTCACTGGAGAATGCAGTATTATGGATAGAGGCTTTTTGACTGGAGGTACCGTGGTTTATGTAATGTTTGATCAGCTGTTTGGATTCTGACGGAACCCATTCACTGCAGAGATTCCATTGGTGAGTAAGTGATGTAATGTTAACTTTATCCAAATCTGTTCTGATGATCTAGATGAACTCAGTCACATTTTGGATGGCCTGAGTGAGTACATATTCAGCAAATGTTCACTTTTGGGCAAACTGTTCCTTTAAGTGTCATGAAAAAAAAAGCACAAAATTCCTAATTGTCCCAAAATAGACTTAATTTTCTCTAGGCAAAGTTATAATCCTTTGATTTTTGGTGTGAAATGTGAAATTCACCTAAAAAGGTTTTAATTTGTACTGTTTCACCCTATAATAATAGTCTTTTTCCCTTCTGCCGACATGTCAAGAATGGAAAACATGCAGTTATGTTCTGAAATAGCATTAATATTTAATACAGCCTGTCTCAACAGCTGAAGTCATGTACTGTTGGTACTCCCTGTTCGGTTTCCCCTGCATTTTATTCCGTTCTTCCCCCGTTTTGTTGACTGTACATTTTTTGCAGTGTATCCAGCTGACGCCTGCCATGTGCTGTGACCTCAGCTCCCCGCTGCTGATTGGTTAATAGAGACTTTGACAGTGCTGCAGCCCGACCGCCACCAGTACCCCCTGCAAACCGAGGTGTTTCGGATGGGTTCAGCCGTAATCACCTTCCTCCTGTCACCTGGGCTGAGTGTGAACCCCCCTCGCCCATCCCCCCCACCTGTAGCCCATCTGTTGCGTGAACGAGACCCGTGATGGTGCTTCATTACAGAGTGTTAGAGGAATGTCAACAGCTGTACCAGACTTCCCTTCACACTTCCAGACTTGAAATAAGTAAGGGGAAAAAGTATGTGTAAATTGTTTTCGCAGATGGCTTATTTCGGGCTTGACTGTGATGATGTTCACGCCAATCTTTAAATGGTATAACAGAGGAATGCTATTGAAATTCGACTAAAGAATGAAAGAATGTCATTGACAAACTTTCCTTTGTGTTTTTTTTTTTTTTTTTTTTTGCTGCATGCCTCAGTGCTCTTAAGTCATGACTGAATTTAAAACAGTGAGGCCATTGATTAAATTTCCATTGAAGTGGATGAATATTGAAACAATGAGTCTTATATATTGTCTTCCAGTAAAGGCTCACCTTTTTGTTAAAATGAATGTAAGAAATTAACTGTTTCTTTAAGGGGCAATATTTTTCCCCTTTAATTGATTTCCAGGGGCATTTATTATTATAATCACATATAATGTTAAATACTTAAATTGACCCAATTACTGTAATACAATTTAATTTTGAAGTGTTGTTAATAACAATAGACTGTTTAAAATGTGTCTGAATTATACATGTAAAAAACAGGAGCTCAGGGCTGCAATATTATGACAAAAATCAGTATTGTAGGTTATTGCTCTTTATATTTTAATAATGATTATTAGTTTGATATAGAAAACAATATAAAAACATTTTTGTTTGTGTCTGTGTTTTGGGCATGGCTTCGCAGACAAACCTGTCATTCCTTGATGTTAGTGTGGTCTAGCGTGAGTTATGCATAAATGCCCGTTATAATTACAGAAACTACGAAATTAATCTTTTATTTACATAGTATCTGCACTGTGTTGTTTATGAGGGAATTTGCGAGCGTTCACTGTTTTTTTTTGCCCCTTTGTCTTGAATATATGGGACTTTTTTGTCCATGGTAGCATTTTTAGATAGTAGAGTCAAAATGTTAATTATTTTACCAAAATAAGAGGAATCTTACAAAATGCATGTTATTTTTTTTATTTAGTACTGACCTGAATAAGGTATTTCACATAAAAGACGTTTACATACAGTCCACACGAGAAAATAATAGCTGAATTTATTTTAAAAAATGACCCTGTTCAAAAGTTTACATACACTTGCTTTTTAATACTGTGTAGTTACCTGAATGATCCACAGCTGTTTTTTGTTTAGTGTTAGTTGTTTATGAGTCCCTTGTTTGTCCTGAACAGTTAAACTGTCCGCTGTTCTTCAGAAAAATCCTTCAGGTCCCACAAGTTCTTTGTTTTTTTAGCTTTTTTGTGTATTTGAACCCTTTCCAACAATGACTGTATGATTTTGAGATCCATCTTTTCACACTGCGGTCAACAGAAGGTTCAAACGCTCACTGATGCTCCAGAAGGAAACACAGCGCATCAAAAGTCAGGGGTGAAAACTTTTGAACAGAATGAAGATGTGTACATATTTCTTATTTTGCCTAAATATCATATTTTTCTCTTCAGAAGCTACATGTTTCCCAGAAAACAGAATATTTTAAATTTACCCTAAACCTCATATTCAAAAAGTTTTCACCCCCTGTTCATGACAAACAAGGGACTCATGAAGCTATCACTAAACAAAAAAAATGCAGCTGTGGATCATTCAGTTAACCTCAAAGTATTAAGAATCAAGTGTATGTAAATTTTTGAACGAGGTCATTTTTATAAATTCAACTATTATTTTCTCTTGTGGACAGTATGTAAACTTCCTTTATGAACTATTTTATTCAGGTCAGTACTAAATAAAAGATAACATGCACTTTGTCTCTTATTTTGGTAAAATAATTAACATTTTGCAGATTCTGCAAGGTGTATGTAAACTTTTGACCTCAGCTAGATTTTAGGTATCATTCATGTTGATAACACAAGTCTTGTGGGATGAGTTAAGCTCTAAATGCTTAAAGGTTTGTTTAAATCCTTAACGCCAAGTATAGGAAATCTAAAAAATTGATGCTTGCCTTAGCTTTGCACCTATTTCTCATGCAGCCATTAGTGAAGTGATATTACCAAACCGTGATTGGCATCGTCTCTGACATTTTCCACAAATGCCGTGTATGGTGCGCTGTAGTCTGGCATGGCATTAGATTGTGTGGCTCTCTGTGTCTTCAGTGTGATTAGGGGATGGAGTCTGTTCTTTAAATAGAATGCCAATGAAGGAGTGCATGGTCTGATTGGCAGTGGCAATGTATAATTCAGTTTTCAACCCCCAGGATTCAGAGCGAGCCTGTGTTCTGATTACTAATCAGCAGACACGGTAACTCTCCCCACCTCCTCTACGGCGAGAAGCCGCGACCAGCTATCAGCTGCTGTGTCTGTCATGAACTGTTGCGTGCCAATCTGGAGAGCTCCGCTAAAAGAGGCGGGAGGGGGGGGGTGAGAGAAGATGCCTGTTACCATGGAGAAGGAGACGTGGGGTGATGGTGGTTGGTTGTAAAGTCTAGGTCTTTCTAGTCTCCTGATATCCGTGTTTTTTGTTTCCCCTCTCTGAATACCCTGCGATCCATGGGAAAATACAGTTTCCTGCAGTGTAGAAGAGATTTTGTGGCATTTTTTTGGCATGTGGACGGCTGCTGTAGTAGTGTAGGATTGCATCTGTCAGTAGTTTAGTCTGTAAAGTAATACATTTAAACATCCAATTGTTTATGCTATTTGGAAGAGAGGTGCCCTGTGAAAACAGCAGCCATGGTTGCCAGATATTCAGTGTGGTGACATGCTGATTCCTGTGTATTACACATAACTGTACAAAGTGATTTAAAGTGCACCTATTATGCAAAATTCACTTTTACATGTTGTTCGAACATAAATGTGTGTTGGCAGTGTGTGTACACAACCACCGTATAATGATAGAAATCTCTAGAAAGCATAAATTTGATAGTATTTAATTGTAATATTGCATTTAATGTGATGTTAAACCATTTACAGTTTTGTAACTTGGTATTGTAGCATTTTCACAGTAAGTTTCCATAATTTTTTTTTTTTTTTTTTTTACAGTGTGTGATGTTACTTTTCTAAAAACATTCATTAGATAAAATGGGTGAAAAATGCACATAAAGACTATCATAGCAACTTCAGGCTTTGTAGACTGAGTTTAGCAAGTAATCGCTGTGAAAACACCTTTTCTCCAGAAAATCTAAAAGTCAAGTTTTATGCAACAGCTGTTGTTTTTTCCACGTCAGTGATTTTAGTAGCACTCTAGGTGTGATGAAAAATGATGGCCTTGATTTTGTAAAGTGAACGTTTTATGCCTATATTTTACTGCTATCTGACTGTGGATGTCGATTTATGGTCAGCGTCTATCTCTCGCTCTTGTTTTCTCACTGGTTTTGGCCATCGCTGTGCTATCCATCATATATCTCACATCTCATTGTGATTCTGTTTTTGTTCGGGAGCCAAACCCCTTTTTGTTTCATCTGTCTGACCCGTTCACATTTCTGGTAATCAAAACCAGAGCCCCACTCCAGGAGTCCGACGTCCCACAAGCCCAGGAAGGAGCCACTTGCCTGGGGTAAATTCTGGCGGTTTGGTTGTACTTATTGACATTCCATGGCACATTTTTTGTTTGAGTTTGAAATCTCGTTGAAATGTGGGCCAAAGAGTACACTGAATCCACTACAGCTTTCTAGCTTTCCTTTTTTCCACTTTCCACTTGTGTCCTCAGCATTTTACAGCTTCCCAGAAAACATTGCCCAGCTTTTCCCAAATTTAAAACCCATTACTGAATCTTAGCCAGTGGCTAAATCAACCTCGTGTTCCCATGTTGTCTGCACGATAATCAGATATATGTAATATCCACCGAGGGAGTTCAGAGCGAGGATGAGTCATAGCTAGTGCGGGTTTAAATCAGAGCGCTTCATTCACACCCCTGAACGTCTGCGTCGTCTTTTTAAAGGTTGTGATTTGCTCATTCACACACTTTTGCAGGATTCACTATAGCCAGGAGGACTCCTGCTGGTTAGTATGTGGAATTGCAGGCTGCTGCATGGATTTGAGGGTTTGTTTGGAGGTAATTGCATTCTTTCTTGGTTTGAGCTCTTGAATAGTCTATTGACTGTACTATCTCGTCCCTTTTTACTTCATCTAAATCAGCGTCAAAAGAAGTCACATCTCATCGATATTTCCCACATATCTCTGAAACACACAGGCACCACCAAGACGCCTCTTTATTGATTATTGGTTCAGATGAACAAAACAGTTCCCTACAAGTTCACCTCGTTAAATGGCACCAAAGTCATGAAATCAAAATTGATTGTATTACCTTTAATAATACATATTTTTGGCTTAATTGTGAGATTCATCATTCATTTCTTTGCTTTCAGAACGGCTTTCATTTTTAGCGTCGTCACCAAGACTTCTTAATTGTTTTCACATTCCCAATGGATAACTTAAAACCCTTCTTTTACTTCATTAAATATCTAGTTTTGCTTGTAAATGCATCATGTTATGAAAGTATGTTGTTAAAAATATACATTCCAAATGGAGGTTTTTTTATAGCAGTGCCACAGTAGAACCATTTTAATATTCTGAAGAACCCTTTTCCACCCTTAAAGAAATATTGTGCATTGGAAATGTTCTATGTATGTTAAAGGTTCTTCATGCAACCATCGATGCCCTAAACAAACCCTTTAATTTTACAGTAAAATGTTGACTTTGCTTGTAAATGCATCCTGTTATGAAAGTACACTCTTAAAAATATAGATTTCAAATAGAGGTTTTTACAGGAATGTCATAGAAGAACCATTTTTTGGTTCCAAAAAGAACCTTTCAGTGAACAGTTCTGAAAAGAACCATTTTAATATTCTGAAGAACCCTTTTCCACCCTTAAAGAAATATTGTGCATTGGAAATGTTCTATGTATGTTGAAGGTTCTTCATGCAACCATCGATGCCCTAAAAAAAAACCCTTTAATTTTACAGTAAAATGTTGACTTTGCTTCTAAATGTATCCTGTTATGAAAGTGCACTCTTAAAAATATAGATTCCAAATAGAGGTTTTTACAGGAATGTCATAGAAGAACCATTTTTTGGTTCCAAAAAGAACCTTTCAGTGAACGGTTCTTAAAATAGCCATTTTTTCTGAATAACCTTTTTCTACTTTAAAGAACCTTTTGTGCATTGGAAATATTCTATGGACCTTAAAAATTTCTTTAAGCAACCATCAATGCCAATAAAAAAACTTTTTCTTTTTTTTTTTTTTTTAAAGAGTAAAATGTTTTGACTCTACTTGTTTAATGACTTTACTTGTACATGCATCATGTTATGGAATTATACAGAGTTTTTCATACCATTCTTTTGGTTCTCCAAACAACCCTTCAGTGAATGCTAATGAAGAAGCTTTAAGAATTTTTAAATGTAAATTGTTCATTTTAAGACCAACTTTTAAAACTGGTTACCTGCGCTGACCACGCCAGACACAGTAAGTCTAATGTATTGCAGCCTGTTTGCTAATGGCAGCCGCCAGTCCTGGCACAGATGTTGAGCTGTAGAAGAGAGCAGTGCCGCCCAAACTCCCTGTTCCTTCACGGTGATTAATGAAACCCCAGCTCACCGAGCTCCTCTCTCAGCCTCCATGGACCGCTTCGGTCTCTCAGGTCCCCGCTGTATTTCCTTCACGCTGTCAGATTTATACCAGGGTGTAGTGCATATTTATGAAGTGCACTCTCCATTTGCACTCGCGGCTTGTTTTTCTTACATTTACTGTCTATGGCTCTGGATATTAATCATACGTCACTCACTCCCTCTGCTGCAGCTGTCGCTGCCCTTATGGACGCACACCAGCCGCATAATTGAGCGAAACGCTCCAGTTCTGTAGGAAGTAGGTCTGAGGAGCCAACTCGTACTCGCCAGGGTACTTGCGGTGAATGTTAACATTTAATTTGTTTAGTTTAAAGGACTTTATATTTCCTGATGTATGCTAATGTATTTGTTTAATATGCATATCAGCTGTCCATTTTAGATTCCAGCCCTACTGAAGGCATTCCACTGAAACCAATCGCCTTGTTACACTGATGTACTCAATGCACAGCCATAGCTGCATCCCAGTTTTCATGCTAGCCAGACTAAGTACCAGATGTAGATTAGTACCCCAAATTATGGTGTGTTAAATTAGTTAAAACATAGCACACCATCAAGGTTAGCACTGGGTTTTGACACATTTCACAATTCAGTTCTGTTCTGGTTCACAAGCTTGCGATTTGTTTCGATTTCTGATTTGATGTCGATTATTTTGGAT
This sequence comes from Labeo calbasu, assembly GCA_019740295.1. Classification (NCBI taxonomy): domain Eukaryota; kingdom Metazoa; phylum Chordata; class Actinopteri; order Cypriniformes; family Cyprinidae; genus Labeo; species Labeo calbasu. The sequence continues at coordinate 51,015 of JAHKKF010532564.1, forward strand.
ATATATCAGGTGTAGTACATGGCAAATTTCCTCAAGGAAAAAAATCTGTCAAATAATGCTGAAAATATACATGAGAGTCAGTTGTACTACATTACTATAATGTTGAAGGTTAAAATGAACTGATTTGTATACAGATGCTTAAATTCCACTCAAATAAGTTTTTATGATAAAAAGATTACAGTTACTACATTTTTATATCTACTCCGATTCGTTTTTTGAAATCTAAACATTTAAATGGTGGTTGTCATCGAAACTTGTCGGATTTATTTAAACATAAATTAAACATTGAAGAATAGTAAAAATGACAATGAATACATTATGTGGTGCAAGATGTTATATTGACGTCTTTGCGCGGTTGAAGCGTTGATTGAGCGATTACATGAGACAGGACATAGTTTCGGATGTTTATTCATGCTTATTTCGTCCTGAAACAGGTTAAAGAGGAGATGATCAGTTCACATGCACTTCGCGCTGCTGCTTCTCTTGAACTGCGATGCTACAGCAATTCCACGTTAAATAGCACCAAAACAACATTTAATAATTGAATACTGGAATAAAATGGATAGAATTTGAAATCTGAGACTTTGTTTCATATCAAAAGTAACAAAGCACAAAGCTTATTACGATTTACTGGATAGGAGGTGCACTACAATGTCCCGGTCAGTAACTGAAAACAAGCTAGACTAAGTGATGTTTGAGATTTAAGAATGAATATTTTGTAAAAATGGGAATCGATTAAAATCAAGTCCTTGTCTAGGCGTCTAGATGTGCATCCACACAATTTCCTATTGCTTGCATGAAAACTCAAACAGTATATTGTTAAACTGAGTCTGTGGTATCTGTTGTATTTCATCTTAGTACTGACATATTCTACATCTTAAAGGGAGTTTTCACCCAAAAATGAAAATTCTGTCATTATTTATTTCTAATCTGTATGACTGAGTTTCTTCTTCAGAAAACTAAAGATATTTTGAAAAACGTTGTGGTTCAAACATTGACTCATTGACTTTCATTGTAAACAGTTCAAAATATCTTCTTTTGTGTTCTTTAGCATAAAGAAAGTCATACTGGTTTGGAACAACTTGAGGGTGAGCAAATGATGCCAGAGCTTTATTGTGGGGTGAGCTGTCCTTTTAAAGCTGTATTCACTTTACAGTCACTAGTGAAGGAGGTTGGATACAAGTGAATGGGACACCTTCTGATAGTTTGTCATTGGTGTTGTTTATAAAACATGATCCAAATGGCTTCATTAATATTATCCTCATGCTAGTTTAGGAATTTAACTTTCCACTTTGCCCATTTTCACATGCTTTTAGGTCATAGTAAAACCATGAATTGGGATGCAACTCATGACTTTGCACGTTTAAATGATGTTAACTGCCAGTTATGCTTTTCCAGACTATTTCTTCTCACATAATTTAAACGTAAACCCACAGTTCACTTAAAAACACGGTCATTATGTCTTAACTGCAAAATAAACTCTTTCAGGATAGTACAAGACCAGCATTCTGTGCATTAACCCATATAGCTGTGGTCCAGTTCTGTTAGGCTTCTCCTACCGTTTTTCTCATGCCTATCATGGTAACAAAAACCGTAATGAGATTCCTCGTTGTCACTCCTCCTGTCTGCTGCAAGCATTTGCTCCAAATTTCATCTGACATAGTGAAGACCGCATGTGATGTAACATCATATTTTCATGAGAGCCGCGCTCTTTTTGACGCGGTGCGTCTGACTGCCTTGGGTGCCGTGGTTACTGCTGCCGGGAGACGTTTCGGTCTGTTGCCCTTTCCGTCAATGGGGCAGGCCGTGGGGGGAGGAGCCCCTTAACGTGTCATTCCGATGTGACGAGCAGAGATGACACGGGCAGAAAATAACCTTCCGTTTCAGCCCCAACCGAACCCCCTTGAACGTCTGATGGAACCAGCCAATCGCAGCTGGCTCTGTTGCTAGGTAATAGCTCTGCCGCCCCCGTGCCCAAGTATGTTAATATGAGGCGATTGCATACCCCGAGACGAGACCAGAGATGTTACGGATGTGGGTGTGTTGGGGGTTTGTCTACAGTGAGGGAAAGCAGTCGAGATGATGAGGGAAAAAATGCAAAGGCCAACAGGCAGAATTATAGGGGATAGCCAGTGATGAGAATGAGTCATTGTGGCTAGATTCAGTTGGTTGGTTTTGGTTTCCTCAGCAGGTGGTGGTTGTGCAGCAACAACCTGTTTTCCATTTAGCAAACAGGTCACATTAAAAAGAATGTTTGTTTTTTAAGATGCTGCTGCCACTTTAGCAAAATTTTGTTTAGGGTCAAAAAGATTGAAAAAAAAAAAAAAAAGCTTTTATTCAGCAGGGATGCATTAAATTGGTTAAAACTGACAATGAAAAGTTTATAATATACAAAGGATTTCTCAGAAACATCTGTTTTCAACACTAGTAATAATAAATGTTTCTTGTGCAGAACTTTTGGTGAGCATCAAATTTGCTAAATTTTGGGTAGAAAAGGCCATTGTCTATTATCAGTAGCGTAGTGATGCACAATGCACAGCTCACAAACCATACAGCTTTTTAGCGGTCAGTGTGGCAAATACATTTGACCAACTTTAACTTAATGCAAAATCTTTTACTCTTGGGTGTAGTTCCCCATTGCGAAATTTTAATTTCAATTTTGACTGAAAATTTGGTGACACTGTCTCTGTAGAACACACTGATCTGATGCCATTTTATTCCTATCAGTCTGTTAAATAATAACAATTTTAATAAGGTTGGGGTCAGTAAGCTTTTATGTTTTTGAAAGTTTTTTTTATGCTCACCAAGGCTGCATATATTTGATCAGAAACATGTAAAACAGCAATATTGCAAAATATCACAATTTAAAATGACATTTTATTATTTGAATACATTTTAAAATGTAATTTATACCTGTGATGGCAAAGCTGAATTTTCAGCATCATTACTCCAGTCTTCAGTGTTACACGATCCTTCAGAAATCATTCTAATATGCTGATTTGCGGCTCGAGAAACATTTGTAATTGTTATCAATGTTGAAAATGCTTAATATTTTTAAGTGAACTATATTTTTGAGGACTCTTTGATGAATGGAGAGTAAAAATAACAGCATTTATTTGAAATAGAAATATTATGTACTATAATAAATATCTTTAACACCACCTTTGGTCAGTTTAAAGGGATAGTTCACCCAAAAATGAAATTTGTGTCATTAATTACTCACTCTGAACCACAGATATTACATGGACTATTTTAATGATGTTTTTACTACCTTTCTGGGTCTTGAACGTGTCAGTTGCGTTGCTGTCTATGCAGGGTAAAGGTCTCGGGCTTCATCAAAAATATCTTAATTTGTGTTCCAAAGATGAACGTAGGTCTTACGGGTTTGGAAAACGACATGAGGGTGAGTACTCAATGACACAATTTTCATTTTTGGGTGAACTAACCCTTTAATGCATACACTGTAATAATATTACTGACCTCACATTTTTAAGTAGTGTATACAGTGCTCAATATGCAAATTTATTCATGAAATTCCCAGATGAATTGGGTTAAGGCCATGTGACAACAGTGTTGCATTCTACCGTTTGAAATGTCTGTCACTGCATACTACTTTTAAAAGAAGGATGAATTTAGATAAATTGAATGTTCTAACTTTCATTTCATATACTGCATGCACAGTATGTTTGTATTCTATTCCTGTTCCTAATATCATTGTTATTCTTTTGATTTTATTCACTTTGTTATGTGACTTTTTCAGCGATATCATGCAGTTCCTCATGAGCTTTTTCAGTTTGCACACTTGCACGTGTACTGTCCCGGTGCACGTACATCAGCCCTGCTTTTGAGATGCAGTGTTGTGGCAGCAGCAGGCCAGCAGGCAGTGACGGACGGCTTGTCAGAGTGACAGCCACCAGAACAAACACAACACAAACACACACACACACACACACGTGTGTATGTGCTTGCATTAATATGCATGAACCCTGCACACATGCCCCTGGTTGTTATTTGGGAAAAAAGACCTTTACATTAATCAAAAAATGCATGAGCTTTGTATTAAGTGAGATAAATATTAATGAGGAAGCGCGGTTTGGGATGGGCGGATGTAGTTTAATAACAAGCGTATGTGTGGCGGTGTTCGCTGAGGAGGATGCTGGGAAGGCCGGCAGGGTGCGGGCCAGTGAGTGGAATACTAATGTGGCTGCATACCTTTGTTCCATTCCAGCCCTCACGTTTCTCTGGAGTCATTCACATGCAGCCAAGCGCACTGGAAGAGCGGGAGAGGAGGTGTTGGTGGTTGACGCACTAGAATCACATTCTTGTCTCTTTATTGAGCACAGTAATAGCACTGCATTTGCTATCACATGCACAGGTGTTAAACGTATTGTAATCATTGTTTTTAGAGCATTTCAAGGCATTTTGGTGGTTGGTCAGTATGTTGTTGTTGTTTTTTTTGTTTTTTTGTTTTTTAAACAGTGGTTTGTGCAATGCAGCAGTTCTACTACATTTTATTGTGCTTAAAGGAGAAGTCCACTTCCAAATCAAAGATTCACATATAATGTACTTACCCCCTTGTCATCCAAGATGTTCATGTCTTTCTTTCTTCAGTCGTGAAGAAATTCTGTTTTTTGAGGGAAAACATTTCAGCATTTTTCTCCATATAATGGACTGATAATGGTGCCCCAATTTTGAACTTCCATAATGCAGTTTAAATGTGGCTTCATCTCATGTTCTCCCTCAACTTTAAAATCGTCCTATATCGCTGTTTTACCTTTTTTGTTAAGAGTGTTTGATCTTCTTTGCATGTTCACTTTGCAGAGACTGGGTTGGTACTTCTGCAGCGATGTAGGATGATTTTGAAATGATTTTTGAAGTTAAGGGAGAAAATGCGATTGGAGTTGTATTTTTTTTTAATGAAAATAACCAATGTTTCGCTAGATAAGATCCTTCTTCCTCAGCCGGGATCGTTTAGAACTGCATTTGGGATCGTTTGAAGCCGCATTTAAACTGCCTTTAAACTGCATTTTGGAAGTTCAAAATCGGGGTACCATATCAGTCCATCAGATGGTGAAAAATGCAGAAATGTTTTCCTCAAAAAACATAATTTTTTTACGACTGAAGAAAGAAAGACATGAACGTCTTGGATAACAAGGGGGTGAGTACATTATATGTGTTCTTTAAGGCTTTGCATGAGCATGTTGTATGCTCACGAACGATGTTTGCGTTCACTAGACTGCTTGTGTGTTCTCCCCTCCTCTTCCCGCTGTAGCCAAGCCTTTTCCAGGGGGAGTTTTACCACATTAGTGGACTCCAGTCTAAATGTCACCCACTACTGAAAGACAACTCCTCCCTGCACCAGCAAGGAGCCCCTGCACTGACCTTGATCCTCCAGAAATGCCACGGTATCCACCCCGCCTTGACATTACACTGGAGAGAAGGGACTATATTTGCACATGAAGACTCTTGCCATTAAATATCCCACACAGCCATGTGTTGAACTTTCTGTTTGTTTGGATTTGAATGGCCCTTATGTTACTTTTACTCTCTGTTATTTGTCTTTGTATTACACACTGCTGGTTACAATCACTTTACCTCAGTGTAGACTCGCTTTGTTTGGACTGCATAGTTCACTACAAGCAACTCTTTGCTTAGCTGTTGCCAACAAAGAGCCATTTCTATGAGTCATCCTATACAAATAGGTTTCCTTATGTCAGCTGTGCACAGTTGATAACATTAGAGGCACTGGCATGTTGACAATTGAACACTTGCAAATCTAACTACAGTGTAGTGTTATTTTGTTTCTTTATATATCATCTTCTGAGTCTCAGACAGTGGAATGCCTTTATGCTCTAAAACTCACAGGTGATTCCAATAGAGATTACATAGATGGTACCGTTTTAAATTTACACTTCCATTTAAAGTACTTTTATTTAGGGGTGGGAGATATGACCAAAATCTTATATCACGATATGAGTTATTTTATTTCACGGTATTTCACATGCTTTAGAAGGACAACTTTTGACTGCGTGACAATGGTTACATATGACTTATTTTGCCTAAATATCTTTTTTTTTCATTTAGTACTGCCCTTCAGAAGCTACAGAAGATATTTACATGTTTCCCAGGAGACAAAATAAGTTAAATTTACCCTGATCTTCAAATTCCAAAAGTATTCACTCCCCGGCTCTTAATTCATCGTTTTTCCTTCTGAAGCATCAGTGAGCGTTTGAACCTTCTGTAATAGTTGCATATGAGTCCCTCAGTTGTCCTC